>CM060921.1:126870983-126985983 GCA_030737875.1 Allium sativum
TGTGAGTGACTCCCATCATTGTCCAATTTTATGTAAAAATTTAACCAAATCCCAAAATGTGAAATTATTATAAGTACATTAGAAAAATAATTTCGTTCAGACGCAGTGCACATTTTTTGTGATAGAAATGCATAATTCTCTTCTTTATGGTTGAAAGAATGATCAAATTAATGACTTTATGTGCGATTTTTTGTTTATGCTGTTGTGGATTGACAGTAATGGAGATGTTTATATTTTTTTTAGATTAATTATTTACGTATTATGCAAGCAAATCATTGATTTGTTCCACTTTTATGTAGTATAGATGTGATATTGAAGATCCATTCAAGGTGAATGAACTTGATGTACAGAATTGAGCTCAAGAAAATTGCAGCAAAGATGAAGGGTGCTTCCGGTGCCCCAAGGCGAGTATCATCTTTTCCACACACAATGCATCATTTGATGTCAAAATTCGACCATTATTCATTGTTCATGTGATACCAGTTTCATTTCTTTGATGGTGAGCCAATATTTATCTTTTGTATAGCCTGTTGTGTGTATTCAGTTTGGCACCCATTTTGGTTGAACAAACTAATTATGAAATGCTGTTTCCAATGCATGTTTTGTTTTGACCTGATGTTAATTGTTGCTACATATTTAATGGTATCATACCTTTATTATGCCGTAGTATCATGTGTGATAAGTTTATGTTAAACCTGTATTGTTCGTCTATATTTACATGTAATTATTTTGTACTTTTCTCATCACATAAATGTCCCATTTTAGATTTGCAGGTATAAATGCTAATTAATTTCAGTAAACATAATGAACAATTACTTTATGTTTTTTTATTTTAGTTAAGCAATTTGTACATCTGCTGATGTATTTGCGTTTTCAACTGATTAGTTGGTGGTGGGATGCATGTTACGTGTTTGCTTTTGTTTGAGGATGTATGATATTGAATTTGAAATTAATAAATCGAAAACAATTTTAGCCAAATTTGCATGTGATTTGAACATCTGATCATTCAATGTTATTTTTATTTGCGTTATATGCATTGAAGGAGCGAGAGCTGCATTGACTGTGTATCTTAGTCCAAGTCCAAAAACCTTAAGAAGATAAATAAAAATGTGCTATCTGTGTATTTGAATCTTGGATCGCAGTGTAGTGGTGATCACGTCATTAATGATCATTCCCCTAAATTTGTCATTTGCATTATTCATATACCTCAATATAAGCAAAATATATTTACAAACACAAAATGATAACCTCATTGTAATTAAGCTCTTGCCACACAAAATGATAACCTCATTGTAATTAAGCTCTTGCCCGTGTACGTAGCACAGGCCGCACACTAGTATTTGTTATTATTTTTGAAACATGACTAAACAAGTAATACTCTCTGCAAACAAGCCTATATTTATGAATTGCCCTATTGTTAACAGAAGAAAAAAGTGAAAGTGTTGACTAGATTGGAGTTTTGCACCTCTTTATATACATTGTTTTCCTTTTCCCTGATAATTTGTGTGGAAGTGGTATTGCATTTCTATGCTATCATATTATTGCTGGAAAATGGTATACTGTGCGATAAAAACATGATAACAATTGAGTATAGATAAAGATTAACCGTCCAATTTAGTTATATTTAATAGAAATGAGTATCCAATCTTTGATTAGTGACTTGTCAGATTTGAAACGGTGGACATCTGAATGCATCCCGTGTTGGGGTTTTGTGCGCAGCGGAAGTTTTGACAAAACACCCAAAAAACAAAATGAATCTTTTTCACCCAATCACTTGAAGATGAATGTGATTGAATAACAAACAACAACACCAAAAAATATCGGAAATATGAACACACGATATTCCACCCAACCACCCTCTTTATTGATTCACCAAAATATTGTTTACAACCGATCTCAACTATCGTTAAACAAACACAACTTGAATCAATAACCTTATTGAGAAATAGGTAGAGAATATCTAATGGCTAAACAATTTGAGGAGAAAGATAATGAAGAACAATGACAAATTTTTCCACCACATAATGAAGATATCACGTAGGCCTTTTATAGAGTAACTTGTCACTCAAATTATCCTCATATATCTCAAATATATCTATTTGGATAAGCACCAAATAATCCTTGCTTTCATTTTCAAATATCTCACAAAAGTAGTAACATATATCTCCACCAAAAATGGATCCACATAGAAAATTTGTTGTCTACAATTGTGATTTGCGTATCACAAATCTCAACACTCCACCTTGATACCAAATCACAACATCTCCTCCACTCAACACTAGCCAACTTAGCTTTCACTTTCAACCTTCTTTTCTCAATTAACATCATTACAAACCTCCACCATCGCCCACAAATGGTGCATCTCCCTCATCGTGCACCACGCCAATAGCGATCTTCAAAAGCGTTTGTAATACCACAAAGTCCTCCATCTTGTCTTTGTGGATTTCACAACTCGACATCCGTCTTCCGCTTGACATGATCTCTTCATCTCCGGGATCCCTCGAGCATCATCAACATCTAGACCCTTGTCGATACCATGATCCTGCACCTTATGACCATCAGCAGTGACCATATTAACCTCTCCACCTTGCTGTGGACTAGGTTCTTCAACCGTCACCCGCCTTCCACTGTTGACCACTAAACCGACCAAACTATATAGGTTCCCCGCCTCCAAAACTCCTCGCATTATCACACGACCACCCTTCTTCACTCTCAAAACTCCACCTCGAGTCTCATAAGTGCAACCGCGGCGATCTAACTGACCGAGAGATATGAGGTTATGCGAACAAGTGGGTATGTGCCTCACACCGGCAACTTCTCTCTCCACTCCATCATGCATCCAAAACCTAACAGCTACAACTCCACAAATTGGTAGCTCTACTCCATTGGTCGTCTTTATCATGCCAACACTCTTCTCATACGAAGAAAAACTTTTCACATCTCGACATATGTGAAAACTGGCTCTTGAATCCATCTTCCAAGGCTCCACAACACTAAGTAGGACATCACATGAAGAATTGCCTTTGGTACCTTCAGCAAAGCCTGCTTGTGCCTCATCACTATTATTATCACCTTGCGCCTTCTTCTTCTTCATATCTCGTATATATGAATAGCAATCATTGCGCTTGTGGCCTTTCTTACCACAATAATGACAAAAGATAGCACCTTTCTTCTTCCTTGTATCTTTACCTGAGTCCCTTGCTACCATCGCCTCAGTTTGAACCGATTTCAACTCCGACCCTTTTCTCCTTAGCTCCTCATTCAAAAGACTGCTTCGAACCGTTTCCAAAGACATAGTTCCATTAGCATTGGAATTACTCAATAAAACAACCAAAGTCTCCCAGCTTTCCGAAAGAGAACTCATCAACAAAAGAGCCTGCAACTCATCATCAAAATTGACCTTCATGTTTGCCAATTGATTGATGACATCCTGAAACTCGTTCAAATGCTCTGCAACAGACTTCTCCTCATCCAATCGAAGTTGCACCAACTTTCGAACCAGAAAAGCCTTGCTTGTAGCACTCTTTGACTCATACAGCGATACTAATTTGTCCCACAACGCCTTTGCGGATTCACAACTAGGCACATGGTGGAACACAGAATCATCCAAATATTGGCGAATCAACGCAATCGCCTTTTTGTCCATTTTCTTCCACTTTCCCTCATCCATATTCGAGGGCTTCTCCCCATTTCCATCAATGAGATCATGCAAATCATTGAGATATAGAACGTCCTCCATCTTCGGCTTCCATATACCCCAATTCCTCCCATTCAAAATAACCATCTTCGACAACGTTATCATCTCCGACATCAAAAAATCAAATTTTTTTTTTTCAATCCAACAAACACTCCAAGCTATGCGGTGATCTGAGCTCCGATACCAACTGTTGGGGTTTTGTGCGCAGCGGAAGTTTTGACAAAACACCCAAAAACAAAATGAATCTTTTTCACCCAATCACTTGAAGATGAATGTGATTGAATAACAAACAACAATACAAAAAAAATATCGTGTGTTCATATTTCCGATATTTTTTTTTGTGTTGTTGTTTGTTATTCAATCACATTCATCTTCAAGTGATTGGGTGAAAAAGATTCATTTTGTTTTTGGGTGTTTTGTCAAAACTTTCGCTTCGCACAAAACCCCAACATCCCGTAATGCACATGAAAATTTACTATACCTGGAAAACACCATCTTCTTAAATCGTTATATTATATGACACATGACACTTAGCAGTGAGATTCACTGTGATCACTGCTTTTAACAACCCCCACTCCTGTTTTCTTCTGAAATCAAAAAGGGTTCATGATATTATTTGCGTACAGCTAAATAATTGCCTAACAAGACATTATGAAGTTGGAAAACTGATTTGAAGGCCATGAGCATACAAAGAAGAAATTTTCTGCCCGTTTACTAGATCATGTAAACCTACATTACAGTTGTATACTGCAGTAACTCAGCAAAACAGACTAAAAAAGCAACAATGTCAATAGTCAGAAAGCACGATAATGTGATTTGAAAACTCGAGTTATATTCCTGTATTATCATTCTGCACAATTGCTTAAAATACAAAAAAACAACTCCTAAATTTCAAAGCATTGACTGATATTTCTCATAGTGTTAAGTGTTAGATTAGGTGTATAAATAAATTATGCACAGGTCCGAGTTAAAAGTAACTGTCTTAAACGTTAATATTTTGTTTAGTAACTATACAATGATAGGCAATGTTATCCGAGAAGAAAGTTTAAATATATAGTCTGAACAACCTTCACATAAAAGCGTGTTTCTCACCGGGGGCGGACCGACGTTCACGTGAGCTAGGGTAGAGACCATTGTTGGATTTTTGTAAAAAAGGATGGTATAACATGATGCCCTACCGGCCTGAAGCATGCAAATAGTCATCATCTTTGCCAACAACTCCAATACATTCAATTGTTGCTCTGTGCTTAAACATTGTAATATATATAAAGCATGCTTGTTAACTTTTGTGATGTGGGACTGAAATTTTTGTTTTTGTTTTGCCCCATACCTCACTTTGAAGGCTAGGTCGGCCACTGGTCATGTATAACTGCATATACAAACATGGTAAAAGTTAAATTATTTTTACAAACTAAACATTTATCTCACTGTTGTAAAACAAAGATATCCCATTTCCACAATAAATCTCTATAAAGCAACGAGCATCAAAATGCTTGTACTCAAAACCCTCACATATATTAGAAAAAACTAGCTTCTCCCTGCTTATATCACCGCAGCCATGGGCTGTAATCACCTCCTATCCACCCTCCTATTCATCCTTTTCTTCTCAGAACTTGCTCAAACCTTACATGCTGCATCCCCAAAGTATCCACCAAAACATCCTCCGAAACACCACCATCCAACCCCTAAACCAGTTACCCCTACACCTCCCTATGTCCACCCACCTACGCTTCCCTATGTCAACCCACCTACGCCTCCATTTCACCCACCTACACCATCCTATGTCCACCCACCTACGCCTCCATTTCACTCACCTAGACCACCCTATATATGCCCACCTACACCACCTACACCACCAACACCACCAACACCACCTACACCGCCTTCACCACCACATTCTCCAACACCACCAACACCACCTACACCACCTACACCGCCTACACCACCTTGTACACGACCACCAACGCCATCACCATCACCACCCAAGTGCCCAATAGATGTACTGAAGCTTGGAGCTTGCATGGACGTACTCGGCAGTCTAACCCACATGGGCATTGGAGGCCAGGCTAAGGCTAAATGCTGTCCATTAGTGCAAGGTCTTGCTGATCTTGATGCTGCACTGTGCCTTTGCACCACCGTTCGTGTTAAGTCGCTTAACCTCAACATCTATTTGCCACTTGCGCTTGAGCTGCTCATCACTTGTGGCAAGCATCCTCCCCCTGGTTATCAGTGTCCTCCTCTTCCTCCTCTGCTCCTGTAACTCTACTTGTTTAATTGTTTATGTTTTGTCATCGATATCTGTTTGGTTTCTGTGTTTGTTCGGGTGTACTTTATTATATTATACGTGTTCGTTTTGTTTCAAGTGTAGTAAACGTTTTGGCTGTGGTAATTAGCTTCGGGTAGTATGCTGGTTGACCCGTATATCAACCAAAGATGCAATAAATGTTTTCGTCTGTGGAGAACGTTGTTAATTTGGAGGCAGCTTTCACATTTTAGTTGTAGGAGTTACTTTCTGAGAGTATCTAGTAGTGGTTTAAAGACCCAACTCATGATTAATCTTCAGCCTTGAAATTTTAGGGTTCTAGACACGGTTGAACATCAAAATCCTTAAAAAACCTCTACACAAACCTATTTGACCACAACTTCAAGGCAAGACAAATAAGACGGCGGTATAGGGCAACCTATGCGGTAAGAACAACCATTCTTACAGTGTCAAACGTTTTAATATTTAGTTTACTACAATATGGTTGCATATAAGTGTTTATAATTTTGCTTGTAGCCTATTGGCTGCTTCTCTATTACTTGTTTGGGGCAACCCACGTTTTAAGTCCAACAAAATGCGATTATTATTATTATTACTACTATTATTATTTTTGGGTATTGGGTTAGTGCTGTGTTTGAGATGACACTGACCATAGACCATAAAGTTCTTCAACAAGAACAAGTTAACGGTTCTTAAAAATGCATTTTTACAAATCAAATACAACTAATACAAAATTCACTTATATGATTTATGATGGTCTAAAAGCATGTTTGAATGATTTTTATCACATCATTTAGGGTGCATAATGACCTCTTAGTAAGTGAGAGATGTAATTACTCATCTTAATCCCAATCAAAGATCCAAACCCCAATGTATAGTGAAGGCATGGAATCCAAGGCTCTCCTAACAATAAATCTCCAATCCTAAGTGCTAATCTTGCTAATTTCCTCTTGATGATGTGATTTGACTAATTGAATTGCGTTTTAGGGTTGATTTTTGGTAGGATAAAGTTTAATGGAGGTTTAATCTATTTTAGAAGAAGAGAAACGATGGAAATTGTGTCCCATCAACGTCTACTAGCCTCTAAAACTCTAACCTAGAAATAGGCAATGGGTCTTCTCACTAATATCTAAAACCACTTGTTTAAGCTACTCAAAAATCAATTAAAACGTCAAACAACTATAGCTTTCAAATAATAAATTCGTTTTCTTAATGTAATCACTTTACGAAAAAAAACCATCATCCAGATCTAAGGAAGTGCTTTAGAATCTAATTCAACTCTTATCAAACTTTATAATAAGATTTTGCAAGGGTAAAATAATCGTAGAAAAAATCGATTTTTCAAGCAAAAAGAAATAACTATATTGGTCATTATCCAAATTTCTAGAACCATATAATATCATATGAAAATAGTATTAATATTCTATTTTTCTTTGATGCGTAAGATACAGGTTGTTACACTCCCTTCGTCTTTAACAATATCACCCCAAATTTCAATAATCAAGCCAAAAGCATCATCCTTCATGCCTAATAATCATATACAAGCATAGACAACCATCACACATCAATCATGCATACATGGGAATAAATGAAAAAAAAAACATTTAAACCAATTTTAGCATGCAGGATAATATGTTAAGGTACATTAATGATATCATAAGTGAAAGTAAAAGCGACAAACAAAAAGTCGTACCAAACAAAGAGCTCTGAATAGGACATCCTCGTGGTCTCTTCTATCTCCCAAGTGCAGTTACCTTCACTTTTATTCCACTGAACCTTCACAATGATTTCACCGTCTTCCTTTTAAGCTGCGTTGCATCTTATTTAACAAAATGAATGGTCTTGCGAGGTCTCGAAGCTCCTAATTCAGCATCGATATCATGAAGCTCATCCAATGCAATAGTTATACCTGAGTAGTGCACAAACATTTGCAAATGAGATACGTAAAATAAGTTATGCATTCCAACTATCTTCAAAGGTAAGTCGACTCAGTAAGCCATATTCTCAATCATCCACTACAAGAGAAACAACAGTTTTCAACGGCCAAGGGCCGTTGGTCAATCCGTTGGTATATGGATCAACAGTTTCCAACGACTTCCAATGCAAGCAACGCCCATTTTCCAACGGCTTCCAACTGGAAGATATGGCCACGTGTCGCATTTTTCTGATCAAAGGAACGTTGGAAAATGATGAAAACCGTTGCAAAATCGCCATCTATCGCCGTTGAAAACCGTTGATATAAGATGACCAGTAGGCCGTTGCTACCCATCACTCGCCGTTGGAAATCTAGGTGTTTTTTTAACAGAATTCAGATTTGCCACTTCAAGCCACACACTACACATACAACCATCGAAACTGCTCCATTTCGAGCATATAACTCACAATCTCAGCCATACATACACCCAAACAAAATATAAAATAAAAATCGAACACAAAACACATTAATTAACCAATATTTACATAACATACATAGCCAAAACATCATAACTCTTGTCCAAACGTAGCCAAAACAACACAAGCATGTCCAAACATCATAACCAACACACCATACCATCACCAAAGCATCATAACATGTCCAAACCATCGATATATACAACAATCATATAGCAAGCCTCACCAACTCTCAAAACACAAACACAACCATGTCCAAACGCTAACCTAATCAACTCTCTCCACCAGAAGATGAAAGTGGGTGTACCATACTAGGCAATGAACTCCGCTACCTTCTGATTAAGCAACTCCATCTGCTGGTCACGGCGATGCTCACGCTCACGAAGCTGTGCGATTTCTTCTTTTAGCTGTGCGATTTCTTCCTTGTCATGAGCCCTCTGATACGTCTCCTGAGATGATCTAACCTGTATCATTTACGAGTACATGTATAATATATCAATCAGGATTAATATACTTTGAATTTTGATTTTTTTAAACTTGCACTTTCTATTAGAAAACTATAAGCTAATTTTGCGTTTTCTAATTTATAAAAATATCGATCTAATTTACATTATAGTTGTTAAAGCGCTTTTGCAGATTGATACACCTTTAGTTAACTTTATAGGGACAATACTAAGTGATCTAACATGTATATGATTTCAATATTTGATAGTAGCATTTGTAGTAAATTTGAGTTTTTATTATAAATTTGAGTATTACCTCTAGATTTTCATAACTGTATCGTCTGTTCGGGTGGGCTTATACATGACAGCATCAAATATCATGTCCTCATCATCCTTGGTCAATTCAGTCCTCCCAGTAGATTCCAGTAACTGCGCCTTATGTGCTTGAAATTTCTCCTGTTAAACATAAAACAAATGAAATTAGATAACACTATTTTAATTAAATTATACCTATAACTTAATTATTCTATACTTACATATCTCTCACGCGCCTTATCATCATGGTCCCAACTGTACGAAACTGAGCTTGTGTCGTCAGTCTGACTCAGCCCATGAGTATGCTCGAAAACATCCCAGTACGACACAGGAGCCATACACGCTCTCTCCTGAAATAAGCATGCATATATGTATGTATGTATATATATATATATATATATGTGTGTGTGTGTGTGTGTGTGTGTGTGTTTGTAAATTAAAACTTAAAGTTAAATCAACTGTTAAATTCAAACGATGCAATTACTAAATATACCAGATCCTCACGATGGTGCTGAAACGACTTCGACCCACCTCGATGCGTAACAGAATTATTGCTCCTGTTAGCTGAATTTCTCTCAGACGAGGCCTATACATTTTTTTATAAAAAAAATGTATTATTCCAAATCACATATTAATTGAATAGAATAATTTAAATTAAATATGCAGTAAATTTACCAGAAAATCCTCATTATTGTTCCAATAAGCAAGCAACTCATTCCACACTGATTCGCCCATCCAATTCGGTTTTTTCCCACTTGATTTCAAACTGTTCATTGTCTCTCTGTAATTTTTTGCCATTTTAGAATTCCAATGGCACTTGACGACATCCAAATATGTCTCCTATAGATCCACCAAACCCTGCATTTTAAAAAAAAATAGCATATATATATGAACTTATCAAATAAGAGCATGACTACTTAATATAATAAATGTTATATCACACATACCAGAAAATCCTTCCATATAGTCTCCTTCACAATGTCGGGTATCGACGTCCATGTGGGCCAATATCTAGTTGTGTGAGCCTGATATGTGCGTCTAGATATCTTCAAGACTGCATTGGACGGCTCCAACTCAACCCCCCCGTAATAAACGAAAAAAAAATCATGGCTATTAGAACAACAATTTATATATTTATTGTACTTGAATTAAATTTGTACTAAGAACTTAGCATTTACCCTCTGCTGGTTTTTGGCTTAAGCCAGACCACAGGACGAGATAAGTCCGACGGACCACCCTCATTACCACCTTGTGACATCATCTATTACAGATAACAACATAACATATATAGCATAAACATGAAAGAGCTATGTAAAAACAAGGTATGAGATAACATGAGTAGGAAATGCTATGATTCTATATATTACTTGTTAATAGATATGTCTACTTAACATATGAGTTACTTGTACATAGATAACATAAGAAATACCTACTAAATATGAATTTGATTCGTACTAAGTAAAAACAAACATAAAATTACTTTTTTAAAATTAGGATTATTGGTTAGTCGTCCTCATCACTTTCAGATTCTGACTCCATTTCCTCCTCCATATTTGGTTCATTTGTAGTCTCAAATACGTCAATTAATGTGTTCGATTCATCATTTAGAGGTCCAAAATCTATTTGATCATCGGTTATTACTAATTCTGAATTTTCGTCGACATCTGCTTGATAAGATTGGTCGTCGAGAATATTACGTTAGTCAAAAGTAAGCCTTACCTTTGTTTTGAAAACAGCCCACCAATCTATTTTGTCTCTTCTCATTGATGGATAAGGAGCATAATAAACTTGAAGAGCTTGTTTGGCAAGTACAAAAGGATCGTACTTATAATAACGAGAAGTATGTCTCACTTCAATAAGATTATATTTTGGGTGCGCATTTATTACAGAACCCGAAATGTTGCTGAACCAGTTGCATTTAAACAAAAATACTTCTTTCGTGGGTCGTGTGAAATATGTCAATTGCAAAATCTGATTTAGCACGCCATAAAAATCATGTATATGGTCGTTTGGATCATCACTACCTTTAACAAATACACCTCTATTGTCAGTTAATTTTTCAGCACCATATTCTTTAGTGCTAAATTTATATCCATTAACAAAGAATATTGGATATGTCTTGACATTTATTTTTGATCCCATTGCCAAATGTTTCAATCCTTCGTCCATAGCACAATTTATTGGATCAGAAACATAATTAGTAAACCAACTAGCAAATTCTTTGCTGATATCGCCGTTCGGATACCGTGATTCATAAATGCTGCAATTATAGGACAAATGTTACATTTATGATTAAACATTTAGTACATGTATACATAGATGTATAAGTTCATTACCTAACGAACGGTGCAACTTCAGTGCAATTGAGAAGAATATATGTGTGTGCTGCATTATAATCTTTATCATTCATCCATTCTTCCACACATCTACCAAAAGGTCGTCCATGTTTTTTAAAAATTGATAAAGTCGCTGGACAGTCATCTTGATCAATGCCTTCGTCATTACATGCAGTACTTGCAAATGATATGTTCACATGATCACTAAAATAATGGAAGGAAAAAAATGAAGCTTCTTCTTCGATGTATGATTTGCAAATAGAACCTTCAACTCGAGCTTTCTGCCTCACTTTTTTCTTTAGATGATTTAAATACCTATTTATAATTAATGTAAATTATTTTTATTACACGTTTCATTAACCAAAATTTAAATTAACTAAATATTAATATACCTTTCAAATATATACATCCATTCATATTGCACAGGCCCTCGAAGGCGTGCTTCTGACGGAAGATGAATTGGTAAATGCTCCATAACATTGAAAAAACCTGAAGGAAATATTTTTTTTCCAATTTGTCAGAGTAATATGAGGATTTCTTCCTCTAGTTTACGTAGACGATCAAGTTTTAACGTAGTAGAACAAAACTCTTTATAGAGCAAACTAAGCTCCATTACAACAGTCCAAACTTTTATGGGCAATAGTTCTTTGAAAGCGACGGACAATAAATTTTCCATCATAACATGACAGTCGTGGCTTTTCATCCCGCTAAGTTTGTTGTTTTTATAGTCGACGCATCTACGAAGATTGGAAGATATACCATCTGGGAATCTTAATCCTTCCATCCATTTTAAAAATATTTTAACTTGATTACTGTCCAGTTCATAGCACGCTTTCGGTTTTTTGGTGTCATTTGGCTTTATATGAAGCTCCGGACGGTTACATATTACTTCGATATCGCATCTTGATTTCAAATCATATTTCGTCTTCCCTTTGACATTCAAAATTGTATTGATTACATTACCAAAAACGTTTTTCTCATTATGCATCACGTCAATATTATGAAGAATTAGAAGATCTTTCCAATAAGGCAACTCCCAAAATATGCTTTGTTTCCACCAACTATGAGTCGTTGATTTATGTTGAATTTCTGCCAGTACTCCAGCTTCATGAATCTTAGGAAGATCTTTTACAAGTTCAAAAATTTGTTCACTTGTCCATACTTTAGATGGTCGCAAAGTTTCATGCCTATTGACTGTAAAAAATTTCTTATCTCTTTTAAAAGGATGATTAATTTAAAGGAAACACCTATGACAGTCAAACCATGAAATTTTCTTTTCGATAGGTAAAGAAAATGCTCTTGTTTCTTGCATGCAGTACAGACAAGTTGGACGACCAGCCGTACTCCAACCTGAAAGCATTGCATAAGCAGGAAAATCGCTAATTGTCCATAATAGAGAAGCATGCATACGATTTTTATTTTATTTTTTGCAAAATATCATATGTTTCTACTCCTTCATACCACAATTTTTTTTAATTCTTTAATCAACGGTTGTAAATACACATCGCTTCCTTGCGTCAGATCATCAGGATCAGGGATGACAATTGTGAGAAACATATAAGGCGTTTTCATACACATCCATGGAGGTAAATTATAAGGTGTTACAATTATAAGTCAGGATGAATATTTAGAACCAAATTGAGAAAATGGTGAAAACTCATCCGTACATAAACCAAGTCTAACATTACGACTCTCAGATGCAAAATTGAGATATTTTTGGTCAAAATGCTTCCATGCTTCTCCATCGGACGGGTGTGTTAACGTACCTTCTTCATGTGTTCTCACACTATGCCATATCATATGTTGCGTGGTTACAGAAGATGCATATAACCTTTGAAGTCTAGGTATAATAGGTAAATAATGCATACGTTTATACGGGACTTCCTTTCCCTTTTTCTTTCTAAGTTTGTATATTTTTTGATTACATATTCTACAATTCTTAAGGTTGATATCTTTCTTCCAAAATAGCATGCAACCCTTTAAACATGTATCTATTTTTTGATACGGTAAACCAAAGGCCGACATCATTTTTTTTAACTTCATAATGATTTTCACACATCAAATTATTAGGAGGCATATGCCACTTCGCAGCTTGTACAACAGCTGTAAATCCAGCTTCTATGGGTTATATTTCGATTTCATCGTAATGTATTTAGCAGTTACTGATAATTGAGTTCCGCTTTTACAGCCTTCCCAAAGGTTTTTTTTGCTGCATCTAATAAATCATATATTTTTTTGGCTTGAATATTTGGTTCTTCTTCATCATTACCATTGTCATCATTACCATCGTTATCATTAAATTGTTGAACCAGAAACATTGAACGTGCAGCATCTTCAACCACTTGTTCTAAGAGATTCGTCGTAGCAATTTCATTATTCACTACCTCCTCAACTTGTGTAGAAGTAGATGTTAACGGTTCTCCATGACGATCCCAAACTAAATAGTTCGGCACAAAACCATAATGACGCAAATGAACTAACCATTTGTAGTATCAAATGCTTCTGTAACTTGCATCTACTACATGGACAACAGATTTCGACGTTGTTTCCGTTATTACTTAACGTGAAATCAATAAACATGCTGACACCGTTAATAAATTGTTTGTTTATTATGCCATCAGTTTCTCTTCGTTTGTACATCCAGCTTCGATCATTAAAATAATCGTGATCCATTTTTCCTAATTACATATAAAATTAGAAAGAATGTTCAAATTTACAATTTTTATTACTTTTATAACATCAAATAGTTGAAATAAATTAACAATTTTTGTGTCTATCACTAAATTCTCAAAATTCCCTTATAATTGATATATGCATGTTATGTTGAAATATATTCACAATTTTATTACCGAATGCATGTTATGTTAATTGATCATTTACTGGTGCGTCATCCTAGCTCCCATTAAAAATACAATAATGTAATTAAATCACGTAAATCTTTTCAATTTAAATGATTCAACAAAATTTCTGCAGCACTTCCCTTTAGTTCCCTGAACAGTACACAATTGCGTGTACACAGGGAACATAAAGGAAGTACTTTCAAAATTTTGAGAACCGTTTAAAATGAAATATTTTATGAGATTTAATTTCGTTATTATGTTCGTAACTTGTCCAATACAAATGACAAATCTAACAAATATTGTATATGATGAATATAAATGTCTGTTTTGTTAATAAAACGAACATTCACATAATGATTATATACAATACTTATCAAATGGGGCCAAAAAAACTCTCTAAGGCTTTATGAATATAACATATTACGATTTGGTTTTTTTCGTGATTGAAGTGTTTTTTTTCAACTTTGATTTTGAAATTTCAACTTATTTTTTTAAAAAAAATCATAGTTGCAGGTTTACGATCAGTTGCAGGACTCAAAAAAAGGCCAAAGCTCAAGTTGTGCGCGTTTGTGCTCCTTAGCGCCTTAATTAACTACTCTGAATTGTATGTATATGAATTTTATCACATATACGTATATTTTCAACATTAAATCGAACTGTATAGTCGTACGTTATATTCAAAATTAAATGTTGTTTTCGCTAAATTTTTATAAAACATAAACTTAAATATTTCTATTTCCACCACATGTTTTCAACAAATTTGATATCTTTTTCAATGCATACATCACTATATATATGCATATATACATATTCAACTTGAACTAATTAAACCCTGGATTAGCAACATAATCAAATAAATCTATAAATATAAACTTACTAATAACAACTAATTAAACTAACTAAAACCCTAGATTAATTAACAACTAGGTAATTTATATATAAAAACCCTAAATTAGAAACTTAAATGATTAAACCCTACATTAGCGACTAATTAACAACATCATACAGAAAAACATACACAAACATACACTAATTAACAAAATTAGGGTTAATAAACACAAACATACCTTCAAATTGGAGAGAATCCGAGATTAGAGAGGAGAAGAGAGTGCCTTGACCGATTTGGAGAGATCCTAGGTGGATGGGGGCACAGAATATGGTGATTTCAGAATTAAAGGGGGGAAATTTGGGGTTTTTGGAATGGATTTCGTAGGTGAAGCAAATGGGGAAGAAGGAGGAAGCTTCGGGTTATTTTTCTGCTTGCCCATGTAACGGGTACCAACGACCGCCATCGGTTTTATAACCGACGGCCACCAACGGTTTCCAACGGTGTATATTTGTAGTCTGTAAGAAAATACCAACTTTTGGCTTCCGTTGGAAGCCGTTGGTCAACCGCCGTTGGAGGCCGTTGGAATACCCCGACGCTATACTGTACAATCCTTGTAGTGATCTCAAGAATCGGAAAATAAACTACAAATCTCAGTCTAACTTCTCTTTATTAGCTGTAATGACCCGCATTATCAGAGGTATTATAATTAATTTATTTAATTATATAAATAGTGATTTAGAGAATTAAATCGTCGTTAATTAAATTATAGTGAATATTTAATTAAATTAAATAATAGAATAATATATTTAATTCAGAAATAATCAAAATATTGGAAATCACAATATTCTGTGGACAGGGTCGTCCCTAGGATTTAGTTCAGCTTAGAGTTGAATTATATTGACGAATATATTCAATCGACGTCAGTTTGAACGTAGAATTATAATATAATTAAAATAGAGCACGTAACGACGCGAAAGTTCGCTATTTGGCGATTTGAACTTCAACTGAATATACAAGGTTCGTTTTAAATCGGATTTCTGTGAAACAAGAAACGTGTGGAGCGGTGGAGTATATCTTTCTAGTGGAAGAGAAAAATCGGGATTTCGTCGTGTAGATTTTGATTTACGTCCAAATCAAATTTCAGAAAAGTCGCTGTGGAATTCCTTTATAATTTATAAAGGGATTATTTATATTTTTAAAAAGGAAATTCATTTTAAATCGAATATCGATTTAATCGGGATGTGAAATATTGAGTTATAAATCCCAGTGGAGCTGTATGATATTCTGTTGTGAATATATACGATAATATTAATTTATTAATATTTTATTTAATTATATTTAAATATATTTATATATTTAAATGGGTCATCCAGAGCTTTAAAAATAGCCACTTTTGCAAACGAAGTCGAAATTCGGCAAAACTAATTTTGTTGGATCCGCAATGTCAAATAATTGTTAGATTTCCAGTTCCGTGATTGTTAGAGTCACTGTGTGGCCGTACAGATTTTTAGAGTGAAAAATAGTCAGTATTCTAACGGTTAAAAACACGTTGTGTGAGCAAACGGAGTCAGAATTTGACGAAACCAGTTTCGTTGGGACCGTAATGTCGAACTCTAGCTACATGTCCAGTTTCGTGATTTTTGGATATTGTATGTAACCATAAGGATTTTTAAAGACTGGTATACATAGCGATGGCTTAAATTTTAATATAATAATAAATATAAAAATAATTTAACTTATCTATAAATACTCCACCAACCTTTCTAAACCTAATTTCAATCTGACTTTGTGCGCCATCAGTATTCCTCTTCTAAAAACCAAATCGGGCTCTTCATAAAATCAAGGAAATTCAAACTAAGTTCGATAAATCCTTATATAAATATATTCGAAATCCTTATCAGTTGTTCTTCGATCCTATACCGGTTCTACATGGTACGTCGCAGTTTTTGGTTGCTCCAGTTTGGAACAGTAGGTGCTAGGGTTCGAACGTGTGGGCGATTGAGGTGTTTATTCATGAATCGAGCATGAGCTTTGAGTTTATGGGAAGGAGAGGCTTGGATTTGTGACAAGTCGATGGGGTTTTGTTGTGGAAATGGTCGTGCGGTGTGCTGGGGACGTCAGTAATGGTCCTCGACGGAAATTGGGTTCCAAGATCGAGTTCATGGAAATGCGTACGGGATTTGAGAGGATTGAAATAGGAGTTCAACGGTGATTTTGTTTTGGGGGTTCGTGAATTGTGTAAGGAGGAAGAGGTGTTTGAAAAATCTGTAATGGCCATTTTGAAATCCTGAAGCTCACGGCCGAAATGTTGAGGAAAAGGGGATTTGCGGGAAGAAGGAATTGTTGGGGTATTGGGCCGTGAGATAGTGGGCCGGTTTCAAGTGGGTAAGCCCAAGTCTAAGGGAATTGAGTTTTTGTTTTTAATTAAAATTGTTTACAAACTTCCGAATGTCGTAACTTGATCATATGAAATCAGAATTTCGCAAACTCAGATCCGTTGGGATCGTATGGATGGACACTACCCAATGGAACTGGCTGGGAGTGGAGCTTGTTTGAATTTATGGCGAGATAAATTGTTTGATTCAAATCAAACAAACAGTTTATCGTTATTTAACGATGAACTGCCAAAGTGAGTAAAACTCACCAACTTTGAACAGTTATATTTTTATAACGTATATTTTAGAACTGTTAATCATCTGTTGATTTGTTGTGTGTTGATTTGGTTGATTGAACTGCTAGTCAGTTAGTTGAAATTATATATATACAAATATATACAAATATATATATATAAACCGTTAAATATATGTTGATGTTGTTAATTAGAACATTTCATATTGAAATGAAATTGATGTATATTATACTGTGTAACATCTGTGGATGCAGGGAGACAGGTTGGAGGGATCCGACTGGATTCCTCAACATTTAATTTACCGTTTTCATATACTGTGATATATGTTGTGCTATAAAATCTGTTGTTGACTTGGTATGTTTGAATGATACTGATCATTGATATTCGATATTTTAAATATCATAAAAAGACCCTGGGATGTAAAAAGGGATATTTCAATGTATATTGAAATAAAGGAATTTTATAAAATCAACCGATTTTATAAAAGGGAATAATTTGAAAATAAAGCATTTATAAAATCATAGGATATTATAAAGGAGAATATTTATTCAGAAAATAAATGGAATTGTAAAAGGAACATTTATTTAGAAAATAAATAGGATAAAAGGAAATTAACGAGATAGGAAAGAGTTAGTCGATAAGAAGTCAATCAAATATAGTTTATTTAAAGAAGTTAGTCAAACATAGTTATTCAGAATAAGTGCCATTTAGCACGACTGCTAGTGTAATTCGCAGGGCTGCAGATTGCCTACGGCGGTCGGATGTTTCCTAGGGGAATCAGGCGTAACCATTGTGATCGCTGCGATCTAGAGTCAAGCGAATGGAGTTAAATCGAATATAGCTATTCGAAATAAAGTTAAAACAGATATTAGTTTAGAAATAGAGTTAAGCAAAATTAGAAACTGACTAGAGATTAGTAAGTTGAATGGTTTCCAGAGTATCAATCTGATGTTGGTTTCGGCCTTCAGGGTTTTTACTTAGGGAATCGTTCTCATACTAGTTTACAGTTAGGGACTGATAGTTGTGGAAGGATAGTGATACGTAAATAAGCTATGGAAATGTTTTCCAGTGTTAATAACATATATTTTCTAAAACATAGAAAATAAGGAAATGTGAATATATATATATGTTTGATGATTGGATCGATATTTCCATTTGGAAATAAGATCGTTGTGTGTACACGGACATGTTTTCATTTGATAGTTAAATCACCGACTATCAAAGTTTTGACCATTTTACGTTGTTAATATGGAGAGACCGGTTGGATTATTATCCGAAGAACCACTCCGTATTGGCATAAGCGTTGCGAATCAAGTATGCTGAATATATTGAAGACGGAGTAAAGTGCAAGGGCTGTTGTATAAATCTTAGATAACAGTGCCTAAGATGGATATACTAAATAGTGCGTTCGATTTGTCCAGTCCCAGGATAACTTGAATGGACGAATGTCTGACAGAGTATTCCTAATGAATCATATATGTTGATCTCTTCAAAACGTATTACGTTTGGTGGCAGAGGAATTCGTTTCTCTTTGCTTCATACCCGTGATACCGTTAAGGAAATCGATAATGATTTGGCGGGTATGATGATGTGGTATTCCAAGTAAATGAAGATATGATATGAAAAAGATAAGCGTAGCTTCTAGCCTCACATCCGGTAAATGACAGAAATCGGGCACGCAACATGGCTAAGTCGGTCGCTCCGAAGTAGGGTCTATAATCACCTATCTAGAGAATATTCATTTGCCTCTTTAATCTATCAATGTTGTCCCATATATATATATATATACGGGAATGGTTGCTGATCCCAACCGTTGGTGATGTACATTCGATACACTCAAGCGAAATGAGTGGTCGGTCATGTGTGGCTGAGTTGCAAGATGTTCTTGTTGAACTCCAGTGTATCGTTCCTAGAGTACACTGATCGGAAGGTGGTTCCATTCCTTGTCATAGTTGGAAATCCATTACCCAATACGTGCTTGCAGTTTGATTGTATACTATATATGTAGAACGTGAGATGAAAACGTTTCTGCTAGATGATTATTATATTGTGGTTGATAGACATTATTATAATATCAAAAGGTTTTTGATATAAAGATATTTTGGATTCTCATAAGGGAAAAACTCGTTCCGTTATACGGTGTGGTCTTAGGAGATATCGTTTACTTGTTCAAACTGTTTTACTCATACCAGTCCCATGATTAGCCCGGAGTTTATTTGTTTGTTTCCCTAAACTCTTGGGTGCCTAAATTTGTACGGACAGTCAAGTAGTTGGGATTTTACAGATACACTTGGAGAGCTTGGAGCAGGAGGCTTCAAGATTCTATAGCTATTATTATTACCGCTATTGTTGTAAGTATTGTACTCTGCAATGTTATTGTATACATATATTGTTTGTATTTCAAAAGTTATGTTATATTTTATTCGTTCCACTGTGAGATTCGTGTTTACTCTGATGATGATGTTCTTCTTCTTCTTCTATTCTATAAGTTTCTATCTTATCTTTCCTCGCCCTCTAATTTCTTTCATTAATGACCGGTTATTTCGATGTTTGGTTAGTCATCATTGACTTTATGGCGATAACCAAAGTCGACAAAACCTGGGTCATTACAGTTGGTATCAGAGCTTAAGTTAAGAATTACCTTGGCTCTGTGGCGTAACTCAGTAGAGATGGGGTTAGTAATACCCTAGATTGCGTTGAGTGTATATATATGAGCGCGTATATGTTATTTAATATAAAATGGTTTTATATTGTGGAGATTTATTGGTTGAGTGGCTTATGAATTCTGGACGATCAGTTTGATCCACTGAATCGGTAGGAGTTTTATAAACACTTGAATACGATGAACCGACATGGTATGTTTTGTAAGAGGGTAAATGAAATAAATTTTACCCGAAATATATTTTGTGATAAAGGAAATATATGCCTTGAAATTATTATAGTATAATTGGTTGTGTTGGT
The DNA here is from genome assembly GCA_030737875.1 of Allium sativum. Taxonomy (NCBI): domain Eukaryota; kingdom Viridiplantae; phylum Streptophyta; class Magnoliopsida; order Asparagales; family Amaryllidaceae; genus Allium; species Allium sativum. The sequence goes on from CM060921.1 coordinate 126,891,688, forward strand.
TGTTAGTATAATCGAATGAGACTATAAAAAGGTGAAATGGTTATAAATAACCAATCAGGATTCATATAAGTAAAGTATATGAAATAAGATGAATTAAATTTGAATTTAAATCAGAATTAGGAATTAAAATAAGGAAATTTTAAGTTCCTGGGAGATTTTGAAAGTGTTTTTCAATTTGAAATTGATATAGTATTGAACTCACCTTGATGACTGGAAAATAATTCCAAGGATGGATCGATACATCGTCGGTGTGATTTTCGAGTTCCTAAGTAACAGATTACTACCAAGGATTTTGTTTTTGAATTGGTTTGAGAAAACAAGTGTTTAGAAATTCAAATGTTTTGAATTGGTATTGTGATTTCGAATTAATTTGAAATGAACCCAGGAATTTAAATTCTGGAATTAAAGTTTAACTAATGAAGTTAAATAGAATGAGATAGTAAAAGTGAATGAGAAATTTGAATTTAACTTGAACTAAGTTAAATTAAAACTGGAATGGATTATAGAATAATCTGAATGAAATTAAGTTGATAAACTAAGAGTTGAAATTGAATATTGGAGTTTAAATGAAATTCGACTTAAGTATAAGCGAATGGTTTGAGTTGAGGATATAAACTAATCGAAGTTAGATTAGTATGACATTGGTATATGCAGGGTGTTAATCGATGGAAATGATATAATGGTAGGCTCGACAAAAAGGTACAAGTTTATAATTGATATGAGTTTGGAATTTATGAGCTGAATTGGCAATCCGCTTGGCTGTTTGATTTTCTTTTGGGTTGGAGAAGGCCTAGAGATGCGAGTTGTGGTTTTACCAATAGGGCTGTACAAAGGAGGTTATGGCGAAATTTTCCGAAAATTTAAAGTGTTAGAAAATTTTCAGAATTTTTGAAAATTTTAGTTAGTCGGAATGAATAAATATTTTAGTCGATATTAATTGGTTCAGTTGAAATCAGAAATAAGGGGTAAACAAATCTTAGGAATTCCAATATATAGGGTCGTCCTCTAACTTAGCAATTTCGAGGACGAAATTATTTTAAGTGGGGAAGAATGTAATGACCCGCATTGTCAGAGGTATTATAATTAATTTATTTAATTATATAAATAGTGATTTAGGGAATTAAATCATCGTTAATTAAATTATAGTGAATATTTAATTAAATTAAATAATAGAATAATATATTTAATTCAAAAATAATCAAAATATTGGAAATCACAATATTATGTGGACAGGGTCGTCCCTAGGATTTAGTTCAGCTTAGAGTTGAATTATATTGACGAATATATTCAATCGACGTCAGTTTGAACGTAGAATTATAATATAATTAAAATAGAGCGCGTAACGACGCGGCAGTTCGCTATTTGGCGATTTGAACTTCAACTGAATATACAAGGTTCGTTTTAAATCGGATTTCTATGAAACAAGAAACGGGATTGATAAAGAATGTCAATGCATTGGTTAGTTTGAATGGTATAATCACCACTCATAATATCCAAATAAAGTATGAAATGCCATTATTGGCACAATCTATTTTGGTACTCTCAGTTGGTGAAACCCCATTGCAAGATCTAACCAAGAAAAATATTATAGCACCATGAAGTTGATTTAAAAAGTAAATAATGCATGAGAGTGGTACTTGTTCTTCTTTATTACTTATTCAACTCACAGTAATCAATACGTAATCTAAGGGATCCATTCGCATTCTTGGCGAATATTGTGGGTGCTTCCCACTATGATACTCATGCAAATTTTTTCAAAAGGTTATCTACTTGCACTTCGAGCTCTCGTTTTTCTCTAGGTGTCATCCTCCTCAAAATCATAATATAAGTCTAACATCTTTCATCAAACCAATATGGAACTCGATCTCACCATGTGGAAGAAGTCCGTTCACCTCCTTGAATGTTTCCTAATACTCCTTCGCAATTGGTGTTTTGACAACTCATCGTGTGAGACATCGAGTGATTATAAAAAGCTGGCCACCACCTCATCGTTTAATAGGCATCTTAATAGTATGTTTCTCCCATATTCGTCCCTATCGTCATTAACAACATCTCATAATCCATCATTATTGTGTATTTATGATGCTAGTCCATCAATAAAACAATACCAAACCCAACAAAAACCAAAACAAAGTAATCATGATCAAAATAGCATCATGACACAATAGGACGCACCAAGGGAAACCATATGTATAATAGAAGAGTTACCAACATGGTTTGTCACAATCAAGGATCGAGAAATAATTTCACGTTTCAATCCTAATTTATCTACTAGATCACTAGATATGAAGAAATGTGAAGCCTTAGTATCAAATAAAATTCGAATAGGTTCATCATAAATGGAAAGCATACCTGATAATGATGCCCTTTCGCTTTTCTTTTACCGATGGAGCACTCGATGAAGTTGGAATGAAATAGATAGCATATGCCTTCATTATTTACTTCTGCTTTAATGTATCTAGACAGGTCTTCTAAATGTGCCTAAGCTTATTGCAGTCGTAACATTTATGTTAGTTTTGTAGTCCCAAATTTATATAGTGTCCCTTCTCTAAGAAACTGCTACAAGTTGGAGTTGGCTTGCTCTTCTTTGAGCTATCATCCTAGTGAAAAGGATTCCTCTTATTGTCCCCTTTTTTCTTTCTTCCCCTACTCTATTGTAGATTTGAATCATACTTAACGACAATAGCTTTTGACTTTGGATAAAGACTCTCATGTCTCATGGCATTTCCGACTTTGTCCTTGATAATCAAGCTTGCCAATAATTCTAGATCTAACTCACATCTAGGTCGTAAATCATAACCAGTAATATACTCTAACCGTGTCAATTCTAGAAACATAACTTCTAAGCTACTATGTCACCTCCTCAAAGCATCAACAAACTGCATTATCTTTCCCTGAAGTATATGCTATGTCAAAATCATGTGAGGCAAAGAATACTAACTATTGATGTTGGTGAAGGTTAACATCCTTCTATGAAAAAAATGCATTTCAATGATTTATGATTAGTGAATAGCTCATACATCTCTCCTAAAAGATAGTGCCCTCATATCAATGCAAACACAAATCACTTCCAGTACTAAATCGTAGTTTAGTATTTCTTCTCAAGTGGTTTCAGATGTCAACAAAAAATGCAATAACTTTTCATTTTTGCATCAATACCGCATCCTAGCATGTCCCACTCCTATGAAAACTACTACCCACACTTGGTGCTCTCTAAATATCATTCAAAGGACAATGTTTATAATGGGTGAACATGAGACCAAATTAACATAATAGCAACAATCTTACCAAAAATGAAAGGCATATGTGATTGAAGGCTTCGCTCCCAATTAATATACTAGTTCTCCTAGGTCCTAGGGTAATGGTTAATGACCCAAGTCACCGTCAAATTATTATACTGCTAAAGTAAAAGAATTGGGAGATCAATGAAAATTCTGTATATTAATTCATAGATTCAAGAATGACTCTAATGAGCCAAATAACTTAAATGATGGTATATGTCGTCATCTTCTTATTTCTGTTTGGAATAGTTAAAACTAATGCATCCATCAAATTTTCCTTTATATTTACAAATGCACGTTCGCGTCTTGCATCCAAAGTAAAATTCTGATTCATCTTCATTGGATGAGTCAACGATGTTGTTACCTGTTGGAGAATGGAATGTTGATGGTGTTATGATGACAACAACCTTGTTTCAATCATTATCATTATGGATTATAATATATACTAACGCTTTTAAAAATAATATATATGTATGTATATGCAGGATTTATATGCAGATAATAGATATTGAAGAATGTACAGTAAAGAGATTTAAGATTTCAAAGGAGAATCAAGACACATGAGTATCAAGATATCAAGAGTTCAAGAGTCCAAGACTATCAGGATAATAGAGTCCAGATATTATGTAAAACTCTGAATAGAACTCACACTCTATTTTAAAACCATCTCTTTACAAATTGATTTTTAACTAGTTTCAAATAGATTTCAAACTTCTCTGAAAAAGATTTTAATCATCCAAGGATTTCAAACTTATGGTTTCAAATATATATATTTCTAAAATTTTAAAATTAGAATCAATTAGAGGTCCACCTAAAATGAATTTTAAAGTAAATAATTTATGTGACGCTTGCCAATTTGGAAAATTGAAAAGAAGTTCACTTAAATCAAAAGAAGAAAACCTCAAAACTATTAGAATTAATTCACATGGATCTATCCGCTTCATCTCAAACAAAATCAATAAATCATAATAGATATATTTATGTAATAATTAACGATTTTTCTAGGTTCACTTGGACATTGTTTCTTAAAAATAAAAGGTATGCTTTTGATCAACTAAAAACCTTTGTTAAAAGAATTCAAAATTTATTATTATTAAAAATTAAAATGGTGGAGAATTCGAAAATGAAAATTTTGTAATAAAAAGGGGATAACTCATAATTTTTTCTTTCTCTAGAACTCCTCAACAAAACGGAGTAGTTGAATGTAAAAATAGGTCAATTCAAGAATGTGTGAGAACCATGTTATCAAATAGTAACTTACTAAGAAATTTTTGGGCTGAAGCAGTTGCAACAGCTTGTTATATATTAAATAGAATTTTTATAAGACCCTTAACTCCTAAAACACTATATGAACTTTTATATAATAAGAAACCAGAAGTATCATGTTTTAAAATATTTAGAAGTAAATATTTTATTCTTAACACTAAAGAAAATTTAGACAAATTTGACTCTAAATCTGATAAAGGAATATTCATTGGATATTCATAAGGAAGTAAAGCATATGGAGTTTTTAATTTAAGAACTAATATTGTAGAAGAGACATTAAATGTATCTTTTGACGAAAATTATAAGAATATAACACACCATAACGAAGATGAATGTGAAATTGAGATCGATGAAATAAATAATGAAATTAATCAATGAAATAAAAGAGTTAGACTTCTAAGAGATGATCCTGCTGAAAATATCTTAGGGGATATTGAATCTGTCGTTAGGACCAGAAACCAATTAAATAATTTGAGTAATTCAGCTTTGATTTCAACTATTGAACCTAAGAATCCAATGGAAGCATCATCCGATGATTCATGGACACTTGTTATGCAAGACGAATTAAATCAATTTACCAGGAATGATGTATGAGAACTTGTTCCTAGACCAGAGGATAAGACTGTAATCGGAACTAAATGGGTTTATAAAAATAAAATGAATGAACTCGGTAAGGTCATAAGATATAAAGCTCAATTAGTTGCACAAGAACATAGTCAAGAAGAAGGAACAGATTATAATGAAACCTTTGCTCCCTTAGCAAGATTAAAAGAAACTAGATTTTTACTAGCCTTCGCAAATCATAATAATTTCAAACTATTTCAAATGGATTTTAAAAGTGTCTTTTTAAATGGATATTTAAAGAAAATATATATGTAGAACAACTTCCTCTTTTTGAAGACAAAAAATTTCCAAAACACACACACACACACACACACACACACATATATATATATATATACAAATATATATATATATATATATATATATATATATATAAAGCATTATACATATTAAAACAAGCTCCTAGATCTTAGTATGATATGTTAAGAACTTATTTATTACAATCTAACTTCAAAATTGGTAAAGTAGATAATGCACTTTTTATTAAAAGAAATAAAAACGATATTCAATTAATACAAATTTACGTTGATGGTATAATTTTTGGATCAACAAATATTAAAATGAATAAAGAATTCTCATATATTATGACACGAGAATTTGAGATGGGTCATATGGATGAACTTATATTCTTCTTAGGCTTACAGAAAAGACAACTAAAGAATGGAATATTTATTAATCAAGAAAAATACATTAGAGATTTAATTAATAAATATAATTTAACTATGACTAATGAAAGACCTAAAAATATGACAACTAATATAGCCCTAAGTAAAGATGATACGTCAAAAGATGTCGATCAAAATTTATATAGAGGTACGATATAATTGTTATTGTATATAACCTCCAGTAGACCAGATATAATGCATAGTGTATGTCTCTGTGTAAGATATCAATCACAACCTAAAGAAACTTAATTAAAGGCCGTAAAACGTATTTTAAGATATGTAAAACATACATTAGATTCTGGATTATAATTTTACCCTAAAAATGGTTCGTTCGATTTAAACTCCTATTGTGACGCTGACTATGCAGGATGTAAATCGGATCGTAAAAGCACTTGTGGAATGTGTCGCTTCTTAGGTCATTCCCTAGTCTTCGGTTTAGTAAAAAGCAAAATACAGTATCTTTATCAACAACTGAAGTAGAATATATATCTCTGCTTTAGCTTGTTCTTAGGTAATTTATATGCAACAAACTCTAAGGGATTTCTTATTAAATATAAATAAATCACCAATCTACTATGGTAATACAAGCGCTATAAATTTATCTAAAAATCCAACACATCATTCAAGAACTAAACATCTTGATATAAGACATTATTTCCTAAGAGATAACGTAAGAAAAGAAAAAATTTCACTAGAATTCATGGAAACAGAAAAACAAGTAGTAAATATATTAACCAAACCTTTAAACGAAGCAACATTTACTAAATTTAGAAGAGAATTTGGCATTTGCCCTTTAACAGAAATATAGTAATTAAATATATTAATATAAATATAGTATAAAATGTAATACAATTCTGAAAAATCAAAATTCTATATGTATGTCGACATACATAAAGTAGCATGTCAACATATAACTGCTATTTTTTCAAAATTAATTTCCATCAAAAAAGTAGTTATAACTTATATTTAAACTCTTAATTTCAAAATTTCTTCTTCTCCTCTTCATTTTCTCTCCGACTAAACCCTAAAATAAACTAAATAATGGCCTCCTCTCATAATACAAACCAAAACTACTTCATTTCCTTCCCCGAACCCTCTATTGGTCAATTCCAATATACTACGTTAACGAGAGTGATTAAATTAGAAGAATCAATGAAGGATTCGCTGCAAATGATGACTGAGATTCAACTTCTACAATTAAGGACAAATAAAGAACAAGGAAGGATTATAAGGAATTTACAACGGTATGTGATGGATAATCAAACTAATCCTGTTATCATTAAGGATGATAATCAGGCAAATCATATGGAAGAAGAAGAAGTATAAGAAGCAGAAGAAGAAGCAGAGGAAGAAGAGGCACTAGGCGAAGAAATGGATGAAGATGATCAAGTTATTTGTGTAGGAGAGGTGTGTTTCGATAAAGATCGGAATATAATCGAGCAAAATGGGGAATTTTGTCTTCATTATCCCTACCGCCTAATTCACAAATCCCTTTTGTTAAGAAACACTAATCTATTAGGATTTCGTTTATTCGTATATTCTTAGTTAAGATTGTTTTGTAAAGATTGCTTGGACTGATTGTTTGGTTTGAAATTTACATTGATTGTATTGATTAAACTCTTGTTTAGTTTACTTAGTACAACCATAAATTTAGGGGGAGTTATAAAATTGTAGATTTAAGGAAAATTATAAATTTAGGGAGAGTTATTGATTTTTTTTGGGGGGGGGGGTTATATATAGAACTGGTCACTAGGATTATTTTAAGTTTAGATAGATATACTTTTTGTTGATAACAAAGGGGGAGAAATTATAAAATAGGCATAGTTTAAGGGGGAGTTAGATGGAATTCATGGTGAAAGGGGAAGTAATCGAAGAATTAGATTAACGGGTAATATTAGGTATGAATATTTTATAAACCAAGGTTGTCATCATCAAAAAGAGGGAGATTGCTAGAGAATGGAATGTTGATGGTGTTTTGATGACAGCAACCTTGTTTCAATCATTATCGTTATTGATTATAAAATATATACTAACACTTTTATCCAATATATATATATGTATGTATGTATGTATATGCATGATTTATATGCAGTTAATAGATATTGAAGACTGTACAATAAAGAAATTCTGGATTTCAAAGGGGAATCAAGACTCATGAGTATCTAGATATCATGATTTCAAGAGCTTTTCTTCTATTTTCATTCTGTATCAAATACTCTCTGTTTGGAAGTGCTACTCAAGAGTTCTAGGGAAATTGTAGTTAGAAAGAGTGGAAAGGTGTGGGTGTGTTCCTTGTAGCCTTGAAATCAAGGAAAGGCGGGGGTGTGTTCCTTGTAGCTCGTAAATGAAGGAAAGGGAAGGGTGTTAACCTTGTAGGCCATGAAATCAAGGGTGTTACAATTAGATATTGATATTTATGAAACTTTGCACAATCCATTGTTGTGCGAGTCTAGACGTTGTAGCAATCCTAACCACTATAAAATCCGGTGTGTTCTTTCCTTTTCTGCACTTTAATTTTGTTTATATTTGCATTTGTGATCATTTCTGTTATAATATTCATTCTGTGATTCATATAGTAGTTCGAGTAATCGATAATTGGTTAAGATTTCTATAAATTCTTTAAATCACTGTTCACCCCCTCTAGTGTTTGTGTTGCCGTATGATCCTTGATTCTCAACCCTAACATTACCTTATAGAAATCCTACATGAATTGCGTATAATATCTAGCTAACCCCAAGAAACTTCTCATATTTATTGCAAATTTTTAGGTACAGCCTTGAACTATTGCAACCTTTGTAGTATCGATGGCAATGCCCTACTTGGAAACAATATGGCCTAAAAGTCTCACATTCCTTATCCAGAAGTGAACTTTGAAAATTTCACTTTCATATGGTGCTCTCTTAATATCTCAAACACAATCATCAAATGTGTCTTACGTTCTTCCTCTATCCATAAGTAGACAAAAATGTAATAAATGAACAAAAGCACAAACTTTTTTAAATGTCTCCAAAAAACATGGTCCATCAAATCAATTAAGTAAGTAGGTGCATTGATTAGCCCGAGCGACATAACCATCCACTTATAAAATCTAAATAACGTACAAAACACCATAGTTGGTGCACTCACTATTTTACTCTTATCTAGTGAAACAACATTGCAAGATCCAACTGAGAAAATACTCTAGCGCCATGAAGTTGATTAAACTAGTCATTAATGCATGAGAGTAGGTACTTGTTCTTCTTCAACTTTTTTCAGTGGCCAAAAGAGAGAATCTTTATTTGATGGAGCTTCTTCCTCACGGTAATCAACGCACAATCTAAGGGAGTCATCCACATTTATGGCGAATACTGTTGATGCTTCCCACTCTTATATACTCCCGCAAATTTTGCAAAGGGTCTTTCACTTGTATCTCGAGCTCCTATTGCTCTCTAGATGTCATCTTCCTCAAAGGCATTATTACAGGATTGACATCTTCCATTAAACCTATATGGAACTTGATCCCAATGTGTGGTAGAAGTTCAGTCACCTCCTTGAACAAGTTCGGATACTCCCTTGCTACTGGTATTGTCAACAACTTATCATGTGGGATATCGAGTGAATATAAAAAGATGACCATCACTTCATCACCAGGTATGCATCCAGATACTATATTCCACCATAATCCATCCCTATCATCACCGGTGACCTCTCATGATTCATAATTATTACACATATTTACAAAATAATACCATACCAAATAAAATCCAGAACAAAACTATCATTATCAAATTGCATCATGATATAATAAGACGCACCACAACAAACCATATATATACTAGAAGAGCCACTGGTAGAGTTTGTTAAAGTCAAGTTTCAAACCTAGTTTTTCTACCAAGTCACCAAATATGAAATAATGTGAGCCCCTAGTATCAAATAAAACTCGAATAGAAACATCATAAATGGAAAGCATACCTCAGATAATGATGCCTTTCCACTTCTCCTTTGTTGATGGAGCATTCGATGAAGTTGGAATGACGCTGGTAACATATGATATCACTACTTGCTTATGCTTTAATGGCTCTAGATAGTTCTTGTAACAGGCCATTCTCTAAAGCCTGAAGCTAAGCACTACTAATTCTTCTGTCATCTATGGTACTAACCTTCTACGATAGAAAATAATTATTTTAAGAATCATAACATCAGATAACACGGGAATATGAAGAAAAAAAATCAAAACCCATTCATTAATGTCTTGCATTACAAATTCCCATGCGAAGAACCTCATTCAGGTCAAACATAATTATTACAAGATATAATCTCAAGAGCTGCATAGGAAAATGCCCCCTTTGTTGATAAGAATCTAAATATTTGCAATAAACATCTTTGCCATTCATGTATCTGAATTGAACATACAGTAGAAAGAAAACTTGTACATAAAGTCTCTAGAAACTTATCCGAAGAAACCTAAAAACCTTAACCCTTAAATACTCAAATGATTATTTGAGAGTTTAAGAGGAAAACAAATAGTTCGGGTCAGCGAACAAACTGGTGTGAATAGTAACAGTATCCTGAACCCAATAGATATCCTGTGAGACCGCATCGCATAGAGCAATGGGTTTCCCTCTTACCAATAGCATGGAACATAATAACCATCCGTATGCTCTTGCACTCACAATGGTTAGAATAATACCAAAAGAATGTGCAAAAGACCAACATAATGTGGAGTACCCATCCCCCGTTATTCTGACTAACTAACTTAAATATTTTATAATTTAATCTTGTAATAACAAATGATTTAATTTCTTACAAATTATCTATTTATTCAATTTGAGATCACCCATTCCAACCCATATATCCCAACCACTACGGTAATAACCTTCTTGGAATATATAAAAATAAAAGTTCATGAGGTATCCCTTCATTGAATATGAGCTATTTTCATCCACCTCATAGTTTTATCCATAGGATGACTATGAACCCATCAACACATGTAAGCAACAACCATACACATATCATAGTCTTACTAGTGGGATGACCATAAACCATGCAGACAATTTTTGTCTGGTAACCCTAGAATAATTATAATGTACTAGTATCCCCAATATCCCTCCTATTAATTCGCCCAATGTAACCATAATTATTAACCCTATTGGTATCCACAATAATTTTGGTTAATAAATTCCTATTGGTGACCCTAATATTACATGACTTATTTTCTCCTATTGTTATCTCCAATATATGTGTGAATCATGTGTCAAAACATTACCAATAACTAATACCATACAAGGAAATGGTAAACAACCATAATAGACACACAGTCTTCATAATAATGTGGTTCATGCTCTTATCAATCCCTTGTCAAGGATTCAATACAGTCAATGGATAAAGCCTATCGACTTTATGTATAGGCTAACCGCATATAGAATTAAAAATGGTTTTGAAAACAAGGTTAAAAAGGAATCCGGTAGTCGATGAGCGATAAGCCTAGTGGAAATAGCCCTAAGTCTTTTTAGAAAACAGTCAAGAAACAGAACTTGTCGATTTGGTCGAACAGTTAGGAACAAAGGCGACAACCTCAGTAGTTTGGAAACAAGTTTGAAAACAGAACTTGTTGATATGGATGATGAGATCTAGGTTATAGAGGTGATAGCCTCAAGCTTTAGAAAATGAGCTTGAAAAAAAACTTACCGAGCATAATCGGCGGTGATAAGGATAGAGGTGTAAGCCCCAGGTCTTTTATAAAACGAGCCAGAAATGATCCTTGTCGACCCAGTTGACACGACGAGGCATAGAGACGGTAAGCCTTAAAGCTTCCTCAAAAACAATTTAGAAAATAATCCCTTGTTGACATAGTTGGCAAGGTATATAGGCGACAATCTCTACAAAGTTAAATACAAAGAGGCGATAAGCCTCTTATCTTTCATAAGAAAAATAGTTTTATCACCCTAGTATGAAGGTAATTGGGTTAGATGGAGAGGTAGGTTTTGAAAACACGAGTATGGACTTAAGACATAAGGATACCTTCTATGAATCCCTACCTAGAGACCTACCCTAATAAAGAGCATTACTGACTAATGTTGTCCATTAGAGCGGAGAACATGGTTGGTAAGGAGCATCCATCCATAGTCTTGCATTAAACGTGTATCGAATACATCAACTGGGAGTATGAATTTTTTTCCTACCTCAAGTGGATCGACGTACCCAATTAATCTAATATAAAACAAAGATAGTTAAGGATTTTATTCAATACAAATTACAACACATCACTAATAGCAGATTACACAATAACATATATATATACATATATATATATATATATTGCTGCAATAGCAGAATAAAACATAAACATATGCTACCTACTCGAACGGTTTTACATGGACTATATATTTATACATCATGAACCAAAAGAACAAGTATACAAATGACATGAATACACGATGACGCAACTTAGGTAATAGCTTTAGGAGATTGTCCACGGTAAAATAGATAAACACAAATCAATAGAAAGATGTGAGACTGAAGCAACTCAGTCTGATTCGAGTATGAATACACGGGTCAGTCTAGTTTAAACATATTATTAATAAAGTGATAAGTGAAATAAAATGTCAAGTTGGCACTAATACCCTTTTGGTAAGAAAAGCAAACTCATAATCAAAGATTGACATAAACATGGATGCGCTAGTTTATTCCCATCAGAAAGGAATACTATAAACTCAAAATAATTAATTTCTTAGAATAATAGATCACAAAAATAAAACTCGGATTACTTGTGAGAGTAAGAACACAAACTCAGGCATTTCCACTAGCACAGATTACCCAAACTCTACAATCAGGGTTATTAACACTTAGATACATATAAACAGGAGATGAAAAACTCAAAAACCTCAGAAATCATGGAAACCACAAGAATAATAGAAATCACAGGTACTTAAATAAGAGTCGAAATCATAGAAATGAAATCACCATATACAAAAAATATTCAAATAGCTCAAGGCTATGTATATATAAAAATAATCATCTCTAAAATGATGAAATCATAAATAAACGTACAATTCAAAAACAACACAAATTTGGAGCCAAACACAAGATTGGAAAGTCGAAGCCACGCCTGCATGTGTTAACCATAAGATGGCTTGAAGCCATGCCAGTACTAATATCCACAAGAGAGGTACCTTCATAAGATAACCAAAAGGTCATAATTCCATAAAATTGACCCGAAGGTCAAAAATGCCACAAGATCCACAAAATCAACTCGAAGGTCGTAAATGTCATAGGATTGACCCAAAGGTCAATTACTGGCAGATCTACAGAATGTGTCAAAAAGTCTCAAACATTAATTGAATAGTAGTAATTATGCGCCCCATACCACACATTCCCTACAAAGGTTTACTACCCGCATTCCACATTAGAGAGCATAAGAAAACACTAGCAATAATAGCCTCGAACAGGTAAGTTTGGAATCAACCGATAAAATGAACCTATGTGTCTCATACCACTTGGTTTTCTAAATTATTTAACTCACAACCTTGCCTCCTCGAAAGGTACAAACATGTGTGATATTATATAAGAAAATATAACTTCATAAAAATTTGGTTTTTAAATCAATTTAGAAAATATTTGAAATTCTTCAAGTCTGGAAAACTCTTTTCTAATTAAAAGTATTTACATATTTATAAAATAACAACATAAAATTAATTTTCCTTTAATAGATAGTTATATACGTAAAACACTTTTTAAACGATTTTAAAATACATACGTGTGTACCAGGAAAACACAAGAAAACAACTCAATTTTTTTACACAAAAACACATCAAAATGCGATTAGGGATTATCAATAAACTCGTTTTCCTCATTATCCAAGTAAGCCAAAATGAACATATGAAGCATAGTTAAAACACTAGATTGAGAGTGTTGCAAATCACTTGGGAAATCACTAAACTTTTATCATTAAATCATGCTTAAATTTAGTTATAAAATACAATAGAGAATGCAACAAGTAGAAGGGGTTCACAGAGATTTTCTTGGGCATTTTTCGCAGGATGGGTCAACCCATCTCGTGCTTGGATCAACCCTCGGGTCGAACCAAGTTCATATTCGGCCGACCAAGGCACGGAAAAGTACCATGCCATAAAATTATCCTAGGTTCAACTTCCAAATAGTCAAGAGACTTTGGATTATGCTGAAAATTGATGTGCACATAATTTAACAATAGGACTTCCAATTGGAAAAAGAATCACAACATTCCAACATTGAATGGAGAAGATATAGACTCACAAATATAGACTCAGGCCATGTTGACACAAATTAAGAATATACATAATAAAACTTACTATAACTATGAATATCAATTCACAGAAACCTAGAAACATAGAATCAACCAAAAAACATGTTTAAAACTAAAAAGTATGAGTTGAAAAACTCATCTTGATTAGTTTTGAAAAGAGTAACTCGAATTTGGCAGCAAGGTGCAAGCTCAAGGCATTCACAGCTTATAGGAAGGAGAAATAATGACATGTAGAATATAAGCTTTACCGTAGTCATCTTCTTTTGTGGTTTCTGAATTTTGATAATTTAATTGCTTAATTCTTAGCTAAGAAGGAGGCAAACAATCCGTCTTTCAAGATTTAATTTGAGTGAGACCATGGTGTGTTTGGATAGGAGGGATTAGTTTTTGTTTTTCAAGATTTTTTTCTTTTTCTATGGAAGAAGAAGGGAAGGAAGGAAAATAATATGTAGTCTACTAATTTCTAGATATTTCCGAGTTAGATAAAATAGGGTAATGGGCTTTTAGTTTAACCAAGTAGGCTTAGGGAAATTTAATTTAACTATGTCATTACCAATTAGACTTAAACTATTTCAACACATTTCAATATTGTGAATTTTTACAAAAATTCTCTTAACATATTTTAAAATATTTATATACAATTTAACATTGTTTTCAGCATAAAACACATTAAAATTGACATTTGTAATAAAAACACTTTATGTTATATTTCACTTGATCAAAGTTACATTTTTTAGCATATAAATTACATAAGAATTCACTAACTTATCTAAACCATACACAAATCATGATAATACATTAACCCCTAATAAAAATATTTTAATACACTTAAATATTTATCATTAATTAATATCTACACTTTTATATTTTTTATTTATACTTGATTTAATTCAATAAACATTATTTTTTCCACTAAAATTACATTAACAAAATTTTACAATTTATTCCATCTTGACACAATTCAACATCACTTTATCGATTTACTTACCCATTTCCTAACATGATTTTAAACACAACTCCTCTTTTATTTTACAATTTTTAACAACTTATATTTTCCATGTACAAATGATTAATTATCTTATTAAAACAACTAAGCACTTCACATTGAAAATATATTTCCACTTAAATATTGATTACTAGTCAATATTTTATATTTTCAATATTCATTTAAACCATCAAAATATAATTTACAAACACAGACTGGATAATTTTTCTTATTACACAAAGTGGGTTTAATTTATTCCAATATGCACAATTTCCTACAAATCACAAATTCCTTACAACTCATCTTAAATTATTATGCGAGTTAGATGTAACACCATGTGTGTATATATATATAAAATCAATTGTCAAAAAATATCGATGTTTTATGATTCCAGAATTTGGCCCCGAAACATATACCATTGTGTTCATGGCAATTTTCTGATTATTTTTATATATGACTTACCCCAAACGGAGCCCGTATGGGGAAATTATTAACGAATAAAGATTTGAAGAGTTATACACGTATATATGCATGTAAGTTTGAAATTGAAATGTTAAATACACCTTATAAATAAAAGAAAATAATTTACATAACAGCATTTAGCAAGAAAACAATGTTACAGCCAACGTTAAAAATAATAATTTTGTCAGAACTAACGTAAGTGGCCCAAGCAATTAGGTCGACCCAGACCGTATGTGGGTTGAACCGGGGGTCAATCCACCCTAGATCTGGGTCGACCTACCAGGGGTCCAGGTCAACCCATTAATGAGCTAACTAACGTTATATTTTTGATTTATATAGCTCATATTATATTATATTTAATTCGACGAACCAGAATCTTCTATGCACCTATAAATAGGCTAGCAAAGCCTAACCTTCAACTCGTATTTTTCTAAGACAACACCAAGGCTCTGCCATTTTCTTTCTTCACCAAATCTTTTAGAAATAAGAATACTAGTTTTAGGAATTATGATTCAAGATTTGAAGACAGAATATGGATCCATTATATAGGTGTTTAGATTTTTTGTCTACATGAGGTGAATTCTATGAATCTGAAATATTAGGATTTCTTTCATTCTATACGCATCAAATTTGTAAATCCATGGTTGTTTCAATATTAGATTCAATTATGAAGACCATGGGGTAGTAAATCTGAATCAGATTCAAAAATTGGAAAGAATTCAAGTGAGTGAATTTAAATTATACATTTTGGTAGCAGTATATTTGTCGTTTAAATACTCTATATTCTTAATGTAATAAATAATTGAAATTGTGGTAATTGTGATATAATCCATTCCCTAAGTACGTTATGAATATCACTGTTGTATGAATATATTCCATTAACTTTCTTTTGGATTGAGAATTACGGTAATACTAAAATTGTCAATTCTAGAAGTGATTATGCATATATTCTTAAGATTGTAGTATAATGGTAAATTGGGAATACGATAAAAGGAATTATAGTGAATTGTGTAAATAATGGACAAAGAATTAGTATGATTAATTTTGTACGAAAATTTACAGTAATTGGAAATGGTGTATGAAAAATGGGAATTAATATCTAACTCAGAAAAATGGAATTAGTAGTGGATTGAATTAGTTGGGGGTGGAAAGGGGATGCATTTCCATAATTACCATTACGGTAAATTACTGAGAACGTAGTTGCAAGATAAGGAGGGAAATAGGGGTTAGTGTGAAATAAAGGTTCTTTTGCCGTATTGCACACTAATCAAATATATCTATGCATATGGTGTAAATACAAAGAAATAACTTGCAACTTTGGATCTTAATTGATGTGTATTATGGAAATAGATTTTTATACATTTTCACCAACCAATCTAATGAATTGCATGAAATATTTTCCTGTAATAATAAAAATGCACAAGACAGTAAATAAAGGACGGTGACAATTGTAAAGGTTCGATTAGAAATTAAGGTACCTAGGGAAAATGTGATGAATGGGGAATATAACCTATTATAATTAATTATATGAAATAGGTATGTTTGTCCTAGGGACAAGTGGAACTATAATGTAGGTTATAATTAATGATGAACAAAGAACTTATTAATAAGTCTTAGTTAAGATAACTAAGTTAATAAGCAAATCCACGACAACGATTGTGGTAACGACATAAGATGTGGTTATAATTAAATAAGAAAGAATAAAGTAGGCTTATTATTAGTAGACTTATAATTGGGAGCATTATGTCTAATGAATGTAATAATAATAAGTGGAAGTCCGCTTCAGCGGCATGGGGATGATTAAGAAAGTGAGCGACCAAATTGAAGCTAATAAACTAGTAACTTGAATAGAAAACTAATGTGAAAATAATCAAGTTAATTAGCAATGTGATAAGTTATAGCAAACGCGTGATTACAAGATTAGACATGGGATCTAATAACACGATGGCGTGATGCGCTTGGATCAATCCATATGTATGGAGATGTAGAACCCAACAGGTAGATCATCGCAGTGTCTGGAGACACGAGAGGAGCACTTCTAACTAATTATTCTACGGGACTCACTATACCAAAATGTGGATTTAGCTACTCCCAGTCGGATATGGTGTAGTATGGGAGAAGATACACACGAAAAAAGATGGAACCATATCAGATGCCACTTCATTATACTTTGTAATTTAATATTTCTTCGTTATATTTTCTGTTTAATCTACACGCATTCTTTCAGCAAGTGTAATATTTCCCTTACTTGTGTTGTAAGCTTCTACTAATTTGTTAGGGCTAATGTTTGCATATAAGGGTGTGAGTTTAGAGTATGGAGTGTCCTTGCTTTTCTTTCCATTGTTTTTATTCTATGGCTCCTCAATTCTGTCTCCATTTGCCATTGAGATGTTCAAAATCCCATTCTCATGAGCTTTATGGTTGTGCATGTGCACAGAAGCATGCAGAGGATGTATACTATTGACCACTGAATTTTCTTGAATGTTGTCAGTGATGAGGGATGAGTGTTTTCCTATTATTTACCTTTCCTCTAAAGTGGTAATATTAGTTTCACTGCTTTGTTTACCAGAGATTATGGGTCCATGAGCCATAGAGTTGTTTTGTTAGGCCTGCTCACACATTATCCCTTGTTTCGACCCTCCACTATTATTAGTAACCTCATTTACTATTGTATCACTCTCAATTCCCTTTTTCTCCTTATCCAGATTTGTATAGCCTTTACCAATAACATAAGTTCCTGTAAAAGGTCCCTCTTATTCAGAATGAGTTGAGGAAATATTTATGTTATCCATGTTAGCATTGATTGATTTGGCAAAAGGTGAAACAATGGCATTTTCACTACATTTTTCATAGTCATTGGCACTGGATCCATGTGCCAGTGACTGTGTACCTATACAACTTGGTAAATGCAAATCATTTTGCTCCTTATAGTCATTTGCACTGGAGAATAAACCATTTGTATTAGCATTTTGGTTGACTACAGTGTTGTTAGTGGATATTGCTAACATTTCATCTTTACTCATTTGCATTTTTACCAAGTTAGAGCTAGGAAAAGGAGTGTAGATGTTATTGCATTTCTCCATGCCATTCAGTTCATTTGGTAGTACTCTTTCTTTTTGCATTAAAGCATCAAGTGTTGCTTTATCAACTGAATATACACCAATACCAGAGAACTTTGTTATATAGTAGTAAAATAGTGCAATAATTTTTCTTTGAAGAGAAAATATCTTCCAATATTATAAATTGTTACTGCAATATTTTTATTGAGTATCTAACTACTAAATTGCATAATTGAACAGTTTAGAGATTTAGTACTAGCATTTCAGATGTTGGAAACTACTTGATCATATTGAGCTACCTCTTCAAGTATACGTGTTAATTCCATACTTTTTTATGTTATTCATATAAGTAGAGTCATATTTCAGGATCAAATTGCGAAAGCGAAGGAAAAGATCAATGACAGCGATGAAGAAAAATTGACAGTGGATGAAGACATCTTATCACAAGTGCTTGGTAATGATGCAAGGAGTTGGTGCCACGGTGTTGGGACCGTTATACCAAAGATTAAACTTAAGGCTTGTACTCTTGCACAAAAATGACTCAGACATGCTCATGGTGACATTGATGAGTTGAAAATGAGGGTGGGAAGTATGGAGGGTTCATTGGGAAATCTATTTGGAAAAATGGATGTTCCGATCAACATGGTGGGAAACATCGAACAGGGAATTCGTGCATCGGTCAATTTTTCTGATGGAGGACGCGTCACACAAGTCAATGCTCCTGAAACTGTTGCTTCTCAGTTCCAAAATTTGACCAGTGTAGTGAATGGACAAAAATGTGAACTCCTCAATGCTGATCTTGACGTAATAGCAACAAATATTTATTACATGCTTTCTGTTTTTATTAGGTTAGAGTAGTTATTTTGGATTTTATTTATTTTCTATTTATGTGCTTTTTGACAACTTTATTTCTATATGCTGAGATTCTACATCGTCCAAAAGCCATGAGAAAGATGTACCATCCACACATGAAAAAATTGTATTAGACAATATAGGGATGGCAATGGGGCGGGGCGGGCGCGGGTAGTACCACCCCATCACCCGCCCCATTGGGTGATTTTTTGCCCCGTGCCCGCCCCATACCCACGCAGGTACCCATTAAACGGGTTTTAAACAGGTTGCGGGTAATGACGGGTATTCGTGGGTATCTATTATATTTATTCAAATTATTTTTTAGTCATTTATTGAAATTATTCAAAATTACATTTGGTAAAAAAACAAATTTGACCAATGCTCAAATGCTAACCTCAAAATACCAATACATATTTAAACCAACATCCAGAAAAAAAGAGACAATAATAGAAGTATCCATCAAAATATCAACGGTCATTTATAAATTGTTGAGTTAAAGCATGCTCACAAATACCGAACAGTCAACAATGATGTTTTTTTTTGAATTGACTATTGATAATAAAACACATTCAATACGGGCACGGGTACCCACGGACATGGATATCTTACTATCCGTGCCCGCCCCATTAATTAACGGATATTAAAAATACCCGTTTATTTTACCCACAGATACCCATTTAACTATCCGTTTCATATTCATGACGGATTTTACCCGCGGATAACCGTGGGTATGGATTTTTTTTGCCATCCCTAGGACATTATACTGCTACCAGAAGAGAGAACCAATAGATTAAATCATCAATTTGCAGATACCTTTGTTGATGTTGGAGTGGGTGGGTATGTGTGCCATCAGAAGGGTATTATTCGATATCTTCCATGTATTATTTTAATATAGTAGTATAATTTTTCTTTTGTATGGAATGTATGGTATTTAGTTAAACTTTTATGTTAGTGAGTTGTTGTGTTGATATTCATATACTTACGATATGCAGTTATAAAATTTCTTTCAATATACAAATCAGTATATATATGTTATGAAAAAAAGTGCAAACATGTTGTTTTATAAATATACATATAACTTTAGTCCTTTTATATAAACATATATAAGGTCTTGATGTATGGTATGTAGGTTTATTTATGCTTGTCCGTGAGCTTTGTGTGTGTGTGTGTGTGTGTATGTTTTTTTGTGTGTGTCTTATAAAAGAAAAGCAGATTTTGTTGCATTTGTATTTTATGCTTTTAGTTGGGTTATATTAATATACTTTTGCCGTGTCATCTATTTTTGGTTTTAAGATTAGTTGTATATAAATACACAAAGACTTTTGAGTTGCATATACTTGTTTCATCTTGCTGTGCCATATATTATGTTTCAGTTTATTTATATACAAAGCTACAGTTTGAAAATTTATACAAATTTTATTTGATTTCTATATACATAAAGAGAGAGAGAGAGGAATATGCATATATAGTGTGTGTATATATATATATGTATATAAAATAAAATAAAATAAAATGAATATGGGTTTTCTTTTGGTTTAAATATATATAGTTTACAAATATTATTAGTTGTATACTGTTTTGTTTATATGTAGTTAATATATGTATGAGTTGATTCCAAGATATAGTGTAGTGAAGTTTTCATCTACACAAAAGAGTATAAATCTTGCTGTCATTAATAAATAAGCTTCAAGTTTGGTTTATACAAATTGATATTATGGTTTATATAAGCTTCAATATTGCACTTACATTTCATGAGTTAATGTCATTATGTTGTACTTACATATGTTGCATTGTTTTGTTAACCAAGATGCAATTTTTCAGCTTGACATTTAATGTCGATTAAATATCCAACCTCATACGGATACATTGACATTTTATGCTGATTGTTTCAATTTGTTTCAGGTTGAAGAAAGGACTTCAGGGTAATGGTCTGGACTGCAAGCGCGCAAAGAAAACCAAGTAAGGTTTACTTGCTTAGAGCAATTATATGACTTGACCATTTGGATATGTATGTGATTTGTTTTAAAGAACACCAATAATTAAGTCTGGTTATAGAATTGTTTAAAAATAAAGCAAAACAAAATAAATGTATTGGGTATGTATGAGATTTTTTGTGGTGTTGGATGTTGGGTTTGTGATTTGTTGTGGTGATATTAGATATGTGATTTGTTGTGATGTTGGATATAGTATATGGGATTTGTTGTGCTATTGGATATTGGATATGTGGTATGTTGTGGTGTTAGATATGTGTATGTTATTTTTTGTGATATTGGATATATATGGTTATTATATTAGGTACAGGTTAATTGATAGAGTAGGTACAGCTAAAAGCCATATCTAATTGAAAAATTAGATAAGGTTATAAATCTTATCTAATGACATCAGGTGCGGACATCAGCGGACCACGTGGTCGCTCCTCAGTACCTTAGCTTTTGACCTCATCTCGTGCTTTCTGCAATTCACAATTTTGAGCATTGCTTATTTTCATCGCATTCTTGGAGCTTTACAAAGCATCCTTAACGATTTTATTGCTGCCTATAAAACAAGTGTGAAGCTAAAGACACCATGATATACACTTACTAATAACAAAGCTAGTATTAGTAAGTACATAAATTCGTGCCTTTAGCATCCAAGTATGGATGTGATGCCAAGGATACCATGACTTACCCTTACTTATTAGAGCATCTCCAACTGTTTTATGGGTCGTAACATTACAACCGTAAGATTCAAGGTATATTTGTTTAAATCTCCCAATAGACGCGCGCCGATTATCGGCGCGATAACGTAACACACGCATAAAATCGGCGCACTAGGGCTATAGCATTTTTAATACATATAATTTATGTTTTAGGTTTATTAATTAGTTTAATAAATATATTAACCACTTAACTTTATTAATCTGTTTTAGTTGGTTTATTATTTATATTTCATGATAATTAACCTATTTAGTCTTATTTACTGTTTAATTAACTAGTTTAGGTTTATTTATTAGTTTTGGTTCATAAATATAATAACCAGTTAAAGTTATTATTCGGTTACTAGGGTGGATTAGTTTTATTCCCGAAGTAATTACCAATTTAGTATGATTTGCGTTATCCAGCTCTATAATTACCCACCTACTTCTTCAAAGCTTCTTCATTCATTACTCTCCTCTTCTACTAAACTTAATCCCCATTACTCTAATTCTTTTAACAATGCCTTCGTGGCCATCATCTACTGGCTCTGATTTTAGCATCCCTCACCACTCCATTCCGACGTCTAGTGGTCACACTGATATAGATTGGAGTATAAACTATCAAGAACAACATTACGATGAGCTTGATTGTGAATACCCCGATTTTGACTTACTTATACTTCAAACGGAACATGCGTACGTCCTGCGACGAATGAACATCCCATTTATCAACCCCGTCAAGAACACGAGGTTGAGCAGGTACCAATAATTCAACCCCATCTGAACAAGAGGTTAATTCTTACCAAGTTTGCTGCCACTGTGGATACTATGTGGCTGAAGTTGTTGTAAGAGCTGATGGCGAAAACATTGGTCGTCGCATACCTACGTGTTCCAATTATCCCGACGGTTGCAATTTTTCAGAATGGATTGATGAACCGCTATGTCCAAGGGGAATAACATATGCAAATGAGCCGGAACAAGAAATTAAACGTCTCAACCATATGCTAGAAAACATTCAATTTAACCGTAATCAGCAGTGTTGTTATTATCTTATTTCGTAGTAGTATGTCTAATAATAGTTTGAATTAGTGTTTATGTGTTTGTATGATCGTAGAACTTGGGAGACGGATATGATTTATTGTATCTTTTTATTTTTGGAATATGAAATGATCGTTCACTTATTCAAGGAGATTGAAGTTAGTGAAATCGATCTGAAGAATTCTGGTTCCAAAGAATTCCGACTTATATTGCATCATGTATATCCAATTGAAGTTTGAAACGTAAAATCACAAACTACCGCGATGTTATGAATACCAATACCATACATCCAACTAATTAAACATGCCCTAATTTCGCTCCTTTTAAAGAAAGGGCTTTATCAGAAGCAATAATTTGTGGTACAGCTATGACAGATGTACACATCTACAGTCGAGTCCAGTCAACACAACTTTTAACGTTAGCCATGTGGTATACGACGACCTCAACTGTCACCTCCACTCTTTTAAATAGTTTACACTTCATCCTCCAACCATAAGCTATAATCTGTGCATTCTTGATCCTCCAAGACCTTATGATAAGAAACCTTTATTCATTATGCTTCAATGTGTCCAAGTTTTGTTTGTAAAGATAATACGTTTTTTTCGTGTAGTTTAAATGGGCGATTGGGAAATCATTGATGAAACTGAGGGTAAAATGTTTGATGAGTATGAACGGAACAAGGAGGATGAGAAAGAGGGTTGATTTATTCTAGATACACAAGTAGAAGAGGTGGAAGAACCAGTTCAGAATGAAATAATTTGTGGTACCCAACGACTTGATGAAGTTTGGAAGCCAAAACCACGATTGCCATAGCGAGGAAAATGGGTAATCTTAATCATTACAATCGAAGTACTGCAAGCTCCAGTACCACAAGCTCCATTACTACTACAACTGAATTCTCTCCTCAGGGTTTACTTATACCCATGAAAGACTATATTGAAGTTGATCGAAGAAATAAGTTACTGCTGCAAAATGGAGGGGGTCTAACCCATGAAGAACTGTGGTGGATGATAACAAGATGACATAACAACCATTGTATCTTCACTACTATACGATCTTCAGTTCAAATCCGTATAGTTCATCAGCGTTTCTCAGAAGCATGTGAACGATACTGTAAGATTATTGAGATAGTTGAAGATGAAGACATACTTGAAACAACTAAATCAACTTTTGATTCTCGTTACCTGACAGAGTACGGTACTGATTTTGTTGGCCATAAAGCATATAAACTTCGCTATAGTTGGCTAACCCTATATGGAGCTGAATAGGTTAATGGTTTAAGTCTCATTTATTTGCATGGTTGAAATTGTGTTTTACTTTAGATCCTATGAAAAATATGGAGTAATTATGATTTTATACTTTCGTACAATGCCTAAACCTATAAGCTAATGGTAAAAGTAGGATTATAAATAAACCACGCATTTCATTGGTAAGTAAGTAGTTACTACAACAGGAAATATAACATTACTACATCAACATAATACAAGCAGCTAATAATAAAGATAGTGATGAACAATCTACCTACAACCGAGGAAATCTTGACTGTAGAATATGTTTTTTCATTCTCATCCAGTATTTCTTCTTGCAGTCATCCATTCCAGTCAAATCTTTGGCCATGATTGCATTCTCTTCTTGTTGTTGCTTATATTCTAACCCGTTCTCCAGAATTTGTAGCCTCTTCTCTTCCAAATCAACAAACTTACTCATAATCTCTAATTTTTTCTTTACATCTTCACGTCTTTCTACATGTCTACGACAGTATTCTTCGTAGCATGCGTTCATTTTTCCTTTAACAAAAACTTCAATTTTGCCCTTCCTTTTAGTAGATTGGCTCCTTGAGGTATAAAATCTTCATCAATCATGTTATTGAACCGTCAAATAGGTTTTCACCTTGGCATGGAGAAATTTTCTCTGATGACTTGCTAGGACTAGACAAATACCCAGATTTCAAACCTTTGTTCTTTCCCTTTGAAGCAATTTGAACAACGCGTTCGCTCTTAGCAAATTCTGAGCTCCATTTTGGTTGAGTAATAAGCAGATCGTAACAACGCAAAAAATGATAATAATGTGGCCTTTTTCCCTATTTTCTCTAGCGAATAGCTTCTTAAACTCCTCATTTTCCATTCGTTTCTAATAAAAATGGGGAATAAGTTTCATAAAAAACACATATCAAACTACTAACGTACGTTGTAAGAAAAATTACCAGATTATCCTCTCCTCCCATGCTGCTAGGATTCGCTTTCTTTATTTTGTAAACTTGTGCTTCATAAAACGTTGTTTCATGAATTATCTACCTGAATCGGCCTTGAATCGTCGACAAAGTCCGTAATCCTTCAGGATGCTTCTGAACGAAAACGTTTATAATTTTATTCCAAAATGTAGCGGCTGATCGATTGTTCCCCATAGTCGAATCTTGTGAGAAATGACAGTAGATACTACACATATCAATGTCCTCCTCGCTTGTCCACGGAATAGTTGATTGTTTGCATACTGGAGTAGCCTGACTGTAGTTCGTGTTGTCTTGAGAATACTGGGTTTCATCCATCGTCAGATGTGAAAAATCTCCAAACGGTGAAGAAATAATAGAGTTTAAGTCTCTTTAGATTTAGGAGATAGAAAGGAAGGGAAGTGAAATTATGTTGTGATGTAGAGCGTAAAAATGAACTAATTTATAATTGAAAATATTGCCATTGGAAAAATTATGACCATTTTATAGCCGCTGGAAACAAATATGATAGTTTTGTTGTTGTTTAGTGAGAATGCAACCATTAATAGCCGTTGGGAAATTGAGTGGAGTGTTATGCGCCGACTTTATCAACACAAAGTGTAGTGCACCGATTCTTTTAGTGCGCGTCTAAAAAATCGGCGCGCTAGGCCAATTTTGAATTCAGGATTGGACCCTGAATAAAACATTGAGTATTAGGAGGGAAGATTTTTTTTGGGGAGAAAAAGTGGTGATATCTTTGATTCAGGGTATGAATCCTTCTAAAGTACCCTTTGCAGTCACTTTGTAGCAAATAGTATTTGCTTCAATAATTTTGATTGTCTTCTTCGCTGATGTATTTGTATGTCTTTTAGCATGATGTCCGCATATACCGCTTGCATGTAAATAAGGAAACAGTACATGGTAAATATGCCAATCTGATATGGGCCAGCTTCAAGCATGATAATCAAAACCAGACCTGCCGTATATCTCACAGTGTGTGGATAAAGTATTACAAAATATATACAATAATGTAGTAAGTCATGACAGAATGAATAAAACAGCCGAACATCATCATATCACTGAGTAATGTACATGAAATCCAAATATCTAAATACATATCATACCCACTGTATCCCTCAGAGTACTCTAATAACCACAAAAAACAAATATATATATATATATATAAGTATAGTATATACCAAAGCCACTCCAAGCTCGTCTTTGACTCAACATCCGATCCTCGTATAACCTAACCTGTTATCTAGCCTACTCACCGACAATTTCAACCAATAAATGACGATGCCAAAGAGCATCTAAGATAATTAGAGGAGACATAAAACATTGGGTCATACAATTATCTGGCATAAGCAATAAGATCTATCAAAAGTTGTACTGTAAAATATGGAAATAGACAGGCTAAGTCTCGTACCTGACATGTACGTGCAATCAAAGAATCAACACATAATAAAAAGGCAGTATATGTTGCTAAAAGAACACATTCTACTTGAAGAAATCAACACGAGTGGGCATAATCATAAGACAAAAGAATACATATAACCTACACTAGCCCCATTCCCCATCTCTTTCTTCAAGCCCTATACATGATAGTCTACCCAAAAAGTGAATTTGTGAAAACAAACAAAGCAAATATAACAACCATGATCCGAATCCTACTTATCACCTTCTAAAGCTGTGAATACAATGATAACCCATATGACAATCCTCGCTCAGCCAGGGACTAATGGAAATCCCAATTCTAGTCAAACTCCATTTTACACCAATAGGTGCCTTCCTAGTCTAGGTTACACCACTCAAGGTACATGATCTCCCTAATCCTAATGGTCGTCCCAACGACGCCCCTTCTTTGAGTCTTCAAGAATACTCTGAGCTATCAATGATTCCTTAGCAATCCATTAGCAGAGTTACTCCAATCTATCTAAAGCTTGAGGTCCTCTCACCAGCATATCCATTATCACACAACTTTGTTACACCACAGACTACTTCCATTCGCTTGCAATGTCGTTGCACCACCAGCTATGTCCATAGCTACATTACACCATGGGCTAAATCCATTACTATGCAATATCATTATACCATTAATTACCTCACCATCATATAACTACTTTACACCACGTGTAATTCACAATCACCCTTCGAAGCCGCTTTACACCGAGCCTTCAATCGAAGAATCAATGCTTGCTCATGCTCTAACTCCCAGACTAGAAAAGCAATCGATGTGTCACGATCTTCAACGCCATCATGAAGACAACTGCATCTTCTACCATGGACCTCACTGCCCAATGACCAAATTTGATGGACCGGTGTCGGCCCATATACCTAGCCAATATTTGGCAGGTATGTTTTGGTTCTGCAAAACTTCCCTTTAGCTTGTCTTTTTCATGCCAGTCCATCCATTTCAAGTCACGTGCCTCTTCATGTCAGTCCAATGCATACAAGTTACGTTCCACTTTCGATTGACCCCAAACTCTATCAAAGCTTGCATAAACACCTTAGACCCTCCACCATAAATCGCAGGTCCATCCGTTGCTTTTTTATGAGTCGGTGTCGATCCATAGGGAATGGACCGATACCGCACTATGTACTTAGTGAAATTAGTGCCCAAATTTTCTAGTCATAATCCTGATGCCTTACCAAGTTTTTCCTGCACGTTTCGTGCAATTCTGATGAACTTTATTCTCTACATGCTCTAGTCTTCATTCCAAGTCCTGATTATGACGATTCTATCACAAATCCAGTATGTCATCTAAAACAGACATTTCAATAATTCAAACAGCAATCATATGAATCAAAAATCATAAGCAAACACCCAAATACAAATAGATCATGAATCAATCATCTATTTGCATAGATCTCATTTTAATCTACATATTAATGAATCAAAACTTAACATTTCAATCCATTATATGTCTAGTTAGGCTATCATAAGGGTTCCAAATCTGTAATGATAATCGATGATCATATTTTAGTGTGAATTAATATATATATATATATATATGCAATAAAAACACTAATCTAAACATATAATGCAATGTACTCTAGTGAAAGATCAAAATCACTCACTAGATCAACAAACCTATTAAATCCACGTAAGATTGATTCGGGACAACAAGGTATGACTGAAAACAGACCTCTAAATGATGAAAATGTGTAGATTAATGAAGATCTATATCTTTTATGTGCTTGAAAGAGATTAGAAGTGGGTTTGATGTATTTTATGGTTAAGGAGGAGGAAGTAGAGTAGATCGTAGTTCTTTGGCTTCTAGGGAAACGAGAAGAAAAGTTTACCTATTCTTTTTTATCCCCTATTTATAGCCGCTGGTCATTAGTATAGTAGCTAGCCTAATCCGCCCATTAGTTATCCATAAGTCTACATAGCAATTTTAAAAACTTAAAACTACTTTTTTCTCCCAAACCCTTGGCCAAAACTCTTATGTGACTACTTTACGGAATGACAACCATCATTCCAATATAATGGAATTGGTTAGAGCATCTAATTCCATCAATCAGTCACAGCTAGAACAAGATACTCATAGGTAAAATACTCATAGAATAATTTGGAAAAAATCATAGATGTGCAAAGTATCTGAAATATCCATATTTAAAAATATGAAAATGATACAGTCTCGTGTGAATTAAACAGCATTATTTTATGATCCTCCGATAAGTAAAATATGAGTTGTTATATTCTCCCCCATTTTAGGAATTTCTCCCCTCAAAATCCTAAACAAATGTGAGTGGATACAATATCATGCGTGCCTACCATCCATGACCAGTCGATCTAACATGCAATCTAGAATCCGAGAATCTATGCAAATAAGGCACTATCCTAGCATATGGAAGTATAAATAGTATAAGATACAATGGTGCAAATAGATATGAAAAATGTGTTATACCATATGAAGAGTTCTGGATACGCCTCCTTTATATTCTCCTCCATTTCCTATGTATAGTCACCATCGTTTTCACTCCATTGTACCTTAACTAGTCAAACTAACTTCCTTATAAGCTTTTTCGTATCTTTCCCCACGATCCCAAGTAGCTTACGAGGCTTGGAAACTTCTGGCTCAAACTCTAAGTCTTCAAGCTGATCAGGTATAACACCTGAGTCATGCATAAACTTCCATAGACAAGATACATGAAAAACATTATGCACCACCGCCATCTTTGAAGGTAGATCCACACTATATGCTAAACTCCCAATCCTCTTGATGATCGAAAATTTTTGACAAACCTCAGAGTTAACTTACCTTTCCTTCCAAACAGGACTAGATGAGAAATTTTAACGAATACCATGTCTACAACGAAGAATTCTAAATCTCTTCTTTTATCTTCATAGCTCTTTTAATGATCTTGAGCAGCTTTCATTTGTTGATGAATAAAATCAATCTTATTTGAAGCCTCTCAAATCATTTCTAGCCCAGGTATCACCTTCTCTCCACCAGCCTCCCACCAATATGAAGGTGCATTATAGGGTCTTCAATACACTGCTTCATAAGGTGTCATGTTGATACTTGGTTGATAACTGTTGTTATAAGTGAACTCTACCAAATGGAGATGATCATCCTAAGATCCCCCAAAGTTCAAAATACAAGCTTTAAGGAGATTTTTTAAAACTCGATTCACCACCTTGGTTTGTCCATCCTTTGAAGATGATAAGCTATACTCAAATGTTGCTCAGTGCCCAAGGTACCTTGCAAGCTCTTCCTGAATCCACTAGTAAACAATGGGTCACTATCACTTACTGTACCTTTTGGCACACCATGGAATCCAACAATCCATTTGACATACAGTTTTGCTAATTTATATGTAATTTTAGTAGACTTGATAGGTATGAATCTCCCTCTTTTGGTCAGGCGATTAATAATTACCCAATTACAGTTATAACCTGCCCTAGTCTATGGTAATCCATCAATAAAATACATAGATATTTGTTCCCATTCCATTTTGGGATCTTTGATAGTTGAAATTATCCACTTGGCTTCTTCTGCTCAGCTTTTACCAACTAGTAGTTCATACACTTCGAGATAAACTTTCCTACATCACTTTATGTACCTTTCTGTTAGTAAATACTTTTAATGTCTCGATGCATCTTGTTACCACTAAGATGTAAAATTAATCTAGAGTGATGTTACCCTTTCAAAACTTCCTCCCGATCAACATCTGGAACATACAATCTTCCATTTTTGTGAAGCTAACCATTTTGATTGTTGCTTCAAATCTTCTGATTCAACTCCTATCTCAATCTTACTAAATATTTTTACTAGATTGGTGTCCCTTTTTTGGCTAGTTCCAAACTTTTCAATGGGAGTAGGTCAGATGGATAAACTTGCTAACCTTTCGGGGTCTAACTCACAGCGGGACCTAAATCAAACTCAATCAAATACTCTAGTTGTTTCCACTCAAGAAAAATAGCTCCAAGTCTAACATGAATTCTACTTTAGGCATCCGCTACTGCATTGCTCTTTCCTAAAGTATAGAAAATAATAAAATCATATAAGGTCAAAACTCTAACCAACTTTGCTATCAAAGGTTAAGATCCTTCTAACATAAGAGGTACTTCAAAGACTTATGATTAATGAAAAGCTCGAACATTTCTCCTAATAAGTAGTGTCTTCATATATACAAGGCGGAGATAATCACCATTAACTCCAAATCGTGACTACGGAAATTCCTTTTGTGCCGCTTCAGTTATCGACTAGCATAATTAACAACCATTCCCATCTACATCTAAACAACACCAAGACTTGTACTACAAGCATCCATATACAAAGTCGTCTCTTCATTCCCACTTGAAATAACCAATACCGGTGCACTTGTTAATCTCTCTTTCAGAACCATAAAAGCATGCTTGCGCCGCTCATCTCAATAAAAAGCACGCTTCTTCTTTGTCAAGTTAGTTAATAGTGCAACTATCTTGGAGATGACCTCGATAAATCATCTATAATGCCCAGTTAGACCAAGGAAGCTACATTTATTATATCATTTTTAGGTCAATTTCAATATTGGATTGCTGTTATCTTTTTAGGATCCACTACTATGCTCTGTCCGAATACTACATGACCCAAGGATCTCATTCTTCCTTTTAGAAGTTACATTTACAAAAAATTTCCTTTATCTTTTATCGTATAAACACATCAAGAACAACTCTCAAGTGCTTCTTGTGTTCCTCTTTTGTTCTAGAGTAGATAAGGATATCATCCACGAACACAAGTACAAACTAGTTTAGTTTATTTCTGAATACCATATTCATAAGATCCGCGAAGTATGTCAGTGCATCAGTCAATCCAAATAGCAACATCAACCACTCAATGAAACTAGACGATGTCCTAAAACGGTCTTCAGCAAACTATCACTTATCACTCTCAATTGGTGAAATCCATAATCAAATCCATTTGGGAGAACACCTTAGCCTTGTGTAGCCGATCGAACAAGCCATCAATCCTCATATAACAGATACTTATTTTTTTAGTGACTTTTTCGTCTTATAGTAATCCACATACAATCTCTATGAGCCATCCGCTTTTGTTGCAAATACAACAAGTGCACCTCACTCGAATATGCTCCTTCGAACGAATCCTTTCCTCAGTAGGTATCTTACCTACACATTTAGTTCCTTTTTCTTCCTAGGCGCTATTCGCCTTAAAGGCATAACAACAATGGGTCTGGATCCATCCACTAAGTCGATCCTAAATTTGATCTCTTGATGTGATGGCAACCTTACTACTTCCTGAAAGACATCTAGATACTCACTAACAATAAGTATAGATTACAAGATGTCTCAAGCGAATATAAATAGCTGACTCTTACACCTTCCCCTGGTAAACAGTCAATCACAACCACTTACCCCTCCATATTCCCAATTGTCACCATTAGCGTCTTACAATCCACAATAACGCATGTGTCCTAAGCCAGCCATATCCAAATAATCTCGAACCCTGCAAAGTTCAAGGTAAAACAATCACAAACAACGAAGCATCCATGACTCGATAAAACAAGACCATGAAAAATCATATAAAGATTGGTATATCATCCTACTGGGTTAGTCATAATCATAGACTTATCTATAATCTTAAGGTGTAAATCCAATCCACACACTAAATCACTATTGATAATGGAATGTATAGCTTCAGTATCAGAAAAACTATAACGGAAATGCCTCTGATAGAAAGTATACTTTGCACGAAAACGATATTTCCATTTCCTTAGTAGTAGGCACACTATAAGAAGTCAGGACTACATCTGAAGCATATCCTTTCACCACCTTCTTATGCTTCAAAGGCTTCAGGCAATCCTTCTCCGATTATACCATCTTGTCATAGTTATAACACTTCTTCTCAGCCTTATTAGCCTTGCACTTGTTAGTGAAGTGCCCTTCTTTAGTCCAGTTGAAACTGA
This sequence comes from Allium sativum, assembly GCA_030737875.1. Classification (NCBI taxonomy): domain Eukaryota; kingdom Viridiplantae; phylum Streptophyta; class Magnoliopsida; order Asparagales; family Amaryllidaceae; genus Allium; species Allium sativum. Next base: position 126,924,479 of record CM060921.1, read on the forward strand.
CAACTTCACTCTTGTATTTCTTCTTATTGGGCTTGCTTTTGCCCTGCTGCTTCTTCCTTTTTCCATTCCACTTTTTCTTACCTCCATGCTCTACTGTGACTTTGGTTCCTCATCAACATTAGCAACAACCTTTTTGGAAACATACTCTCATTCATAAGAGCCTTTTCAACTAATTTCTTAAACGGAACCTTAATGTGATCCACAAGCTTCTCTCGTGGATACCTGTCCAATCTAGTAATAAACTTCTCGTTCTTTCTTAACAGAGTATCTATAAACGAAGTCCATATTTTGAGAGAGCTTCAGATTTTATAACATATTACAAGATTGTCTTATCCCCCTGTATCAGCTCGGAAAACATATTAAACAAGATATACATCTAGATTGTTGGAATATATTGTCTTTGAATCTAGTCTAAAAGTCATTAGAAGTAATTTACTCCTTGGGGTAGTAAGAGTAAAGGAGCTCCACCAGCCCATGGCTCTTTTTTGAACTTGTTGAGAACCAAGCTATTTCTTCATATCAAAATCTATCCTCTTGTCTTCAAAATTGCGAGCAGAAATGTCCAACCACTCCTAGACCTCAACAGATGACTCGAACCCACCGAATGACTTGCCTCCCAAAGTAGAATAATGCTTCTATAACTTGGCAAAGTCCATTCAAGGTGTCGGCACAGGAACGCCACCATTACCTAAAGCAACACCCAGAGTGGCATGAGTTCTTCCTATGACTAACGCCATCATAGCATCAAACATAACATGGTAATCGAGGGTATCCACTCCCAATCCACCTTCTCCTTCCACTCCTGAGGTAGAATTTTTTATGGTTGTGTTTCTAGTGGCTCGACTCATTCTTAGTCTATAGCAAGAATAGTCAATCCCAACACAAATGCGCATATACATACATACAAACATACATACATATACACACATATATATATATATATATAAGCACATGCATATGTAAAATCTTAATCAATTATATACGTTTGAAATTTAAATTCAAACTAAGAATAAACGATAAAAAATGTGTAACAAAAGAAAATAATGAAGGGAATGTTAAAATGGAAATAGAATTAATTAATAGGGTTAATTAAAGTGGAGTGTATTCAATTAATAAATCAATTGAAATAATTTATGTGTATATGTGCATATATGTACATTTGAATTTAAATTGGAGAATATTAATTTGTAACGTATTCTTATAATGGAGGTAACTAAACAATTGAAAATTGATAGTTATTAACAAATGTTACAACAATAATTAACGTATGTTACAGTAATAATTAACATACGATACAAACATAGCAATGAAACTAGTTAGATATTTTATTAAGTATATATGTACATATAATGGAAGGAGGAGTAAAACAACTATGAAATTAATATATATAAGTATAGAAACGATACAGAAATTTATTAAGAAATGAATATGATAAACGCATATGTGTGTGTATATATATATAACATTAATCAGTTGTATACATTTGAAGTTTAAATTTTGAAACATGTATAAATAATAATGAATATCTACAACGGAAGAAATAACGAGGAAGCTAATTGTGATGGTTTACGAATTAACTAAGGAATAAATGAAATAAACAAAGAAAGAAAGAAATATAAAATAATAAGTTAGAAGAAAACGTGTAACCAAGGCAAGTGGGGACCCATGGGTCGAACGCCCTCTACAAGGGTGAACCATGGTGCTCGACCGCATGGAGTATAGGTCTATCGTCACGTGGTCAAATCTGTGTCCCTAAACTGTATTTCGCGTAACCCAAACTTAATGGGTTTTCATCTAACATTTAGCGCTGATTTGAACCACTATAAATAAGCATACAATGCTACATACCAAACTCATTCTTTTTCATATGAGAGCGGAAGCTCTGCTATTTTCCTTCCTTCTCCATAACTTATGAAATTACGAATTTTAGATATAGGTTATCGAATGTAAATTAGAGGAGAAGATTATATACAAGGTTACGAAGAAGGTTCAAATTAGAAAGCTACGATAACAAGGTAAATTTCTAGATCTGGTTCTAATCTAAATCTAAATCCCATTATTTTAATCCAATATAGTATATTCACATAAAGGACGTTTGTAAATCTAAAACAAGAATTAAGAATGGAAGAATGCGAATAATAGGAATGGATCTAAATTAAATTTGGTGATTTGTAAAACAAAAGAGGTGAGTAGACAAATTATATGCTTATTATAATTGTATATGATATTGTTGTGATCCCATTTCACTTTATCTGCTTAAAAATTACAATTTAATTATGTTAGTTATGGGAATGAAAATTATGTTCAGTAATGGAATTGTAGTTATATAGTTACTGCCTATGGAATAAAAAGAAGGCAAAGAATATCTATAATTTTTCATTTCACCTAAGTATTAACCTTAGTTCGCAAATTATTGAAAGAGCACCACTTGGCTTTGATTTAGATAAGTAAACAAAAGAATATTTCTTGAAACTATAAAATGAATTAAGTCAAATTTTACCTTTTGTGACTTATTGATATTTTAATTTGGGGTTTTTATGCACAAGGACAGAATTAGAGAAAAAATTAGGCATAATTACAAGAGGACAAAAATTTAGCCACAAGGACAGTTTTTAGTGTAAAGGAAAGAATTCAGGGGACCACTATCATTTCATATTCTACATTAAAAAGTGTCCTTGTGCTTAAATTTTTCTCTAATTTTTTCCTTCATACTATTTTCCTGTTTTAATTTATTGAAAAATAAAGTAGAAATAATTAAATTTACATATTTTTATTCTAGTCCTTATAAATGCAATGTGTATAATTATAAGAAACTAAATACTTTGAAAAAGAAGGGTGTATACGAAATAAAATTAGTTACTATATTTTATACTACCTACTTGAATAAATAAAAAAGAAAATAGCTTGTAATTACAAACATTGCTCAAAATCCATCTTTTGTAAAAAGTGTGGAAGTGGACTATGTGCTCAAAGGATAAAAACCAAATTTTGACTTATTAAAATATGACGGGTCCTAGAAAAAGGGGAATATTAAGAGGAATGATAATTTGATTAGGCGTGATAATAACAATGAAAGTGGGGAACATAAGTAGAGAAAGAACACAAAACAAGTAAAATAAAATGAAACAAAAAAAAGTAAAGTGAAATAAAAAGAAAACAATAACAATATGACTAACCAATAAAAAAAGAATGAAAGGTGAAATTGGTTAATAAGGAAAAATGGAATGCATAACGATAAAAATTAGACAGATGGTCTAATAAAAGAAGAAATTACATTAATAACTTTTTACATGCATTTTAAAATGGGTTAGGGTAAAATTATGATGTTGCCAAAGGATTTCAGACCATTACATAAATTTTTGGATATTGGCAAGGGTGCGCTAGGCACACATCCTTATTAAGTTTCAAAATTTAAAAATAGTCTAGCAGTAAGATTCTTACACATTATATCCCTAGATTTGAAATGCGGCTATTAAAATTCCGTTTTTTAACCTTTCCACCGCTCAAAAACCTCAATCCACAAATCGTCATCATTTCGTCCATCGAATCGCTCTATTACCTCACCCGATCAACGAGAAAAAACAAAAATTCACAGCTAATTATCATCATTTTACTCTCGACCTTACAAAAATTTGCAAAATTATTGTCTATTTCTTCAGTATTTTGCACGAAATGGTGATAACGAAGGTATAATTTAGATTTCTTTATTTCTTCTGCCACCAGTAATAATTAATGCATATTTTAGATTGTATTAAGAGTAAACGAAATAGATTGCATGCTTGTATGTTGTTATTAAAAATTATTGCATGCTACTATGTTTTTATGAAGAATTATTTCATGATTGTATTCTGTTAGTAAGAATTCTTGCAAGATTGTATGCTGGTATTAAGAATTATTGCTTGCTAAAATGTTGTTGTTGTGAATTATTGCATTATTTTATGCTGTTAATAAGAATACTTTCGTAGTTGAATGCTGTTATTAAGAAAAAATGTGCTGTTAAGAATAATTATATAATTGTATGCCATTAATAGGAATACTTGTATATTTTTATGTTGTTATTAAGAATAAATGCAAGCATTTATGTTATTAAGAATTCTTGCATGATTGTATGCTATTACAAAAAATATTTACAAACATATGTGCTATTATTAGGAATATTTGCACACCTATGTGCTATTATTAAGAATATTTGCACACATGTGTGCTATTATTTAGAATACTTGCACATCTATGTGCATCTATTGAGAATACTTGCACACTTGTTTGCAACTATTCATAATATTTGCAAAACTTGTGTGCATCTATTCATAATACTTGCACACTTGTGTGCATCTATTCAGAATACTTGCACTCTTGTGTGCATATATTCAGAATACTTGCAAATTTGTGTGATTTTATTCAGAATACTTGCACATTTGTGTGCATTTATTCAGAATACTTTCACACTTGTGTGCATGTATTCAGAATACTTGCACTCTTATGTACATCTATTAAGAATAGTTGCACACTTGTGTGCATCTATTAGGAATAGTAGCACACTTGTGTGCATCTATTAAGAATATTTGCAAATTTGTGTGATTCTATTCAGAATACTTGCAAACTTATGTGCATTAAATCAGAATATTTGCATATTTGTATGCATCTATTCAGAATAGTTGCACACTTATGTGCATCTATTAAGAATACTTGAACATATGTGTGCATCTATTAAGAATATTTTCAATCTTGTGTGCAACTATTCATATTACTTGCACATTTGTGTGCGTCTATTAAAACTATTTGCAAACTTGTGTGATTCTATTCAGAATACTTGCAAAATTTTGTACATCTATCCAGAATACTTGCAAACTTGTGTGCATCTATTTAGAATATTTTAACACTTGTATGCATCTACTCAGACTTGCACATTTGTGTGCATCTATTAAGAATATTTGCAAACTTGTGTGCATCTATTCATAATATTTGCAACTTGTGTGCATCTATTCAGAATATTTGCACACTTATGTGCATCTATTCACAATACTCCACATTTGTGTGCATCTATTTAGAATATTTTAACACTTGTGTACATCTATTCAGAATACTTGCACACTTGCGTGCATCTATTAAAAGTATTTGCACACTTGTGTGAATCTATTCAGAATACTTGCACACTTGTGTGCGTCTATTTAGAATATTTTAACACTTGTGTGCATCTATTAAGAGTACTTGCACACTTGTGTGCATCTATTTAGAATACTTGCACACTTGTGTGCATCTATTAAGAATAGTTGCACACTTATGTGTATCTATTAAGAATAGTAGCACACTTGTGTGCATCTATTAAGTATATTTGCAAATTTGTGTGATTCTATTCAGAATACTTTCATACTTGTGTGCATTAAATCAGAATATTTGCTCACTTGTGCGCATCTGTTCAGAATAAATGCACACTTGTGTGCATCTATTAAGAATATTTGCGCGTATGTGCGCATCTGTTAATAATATTTTCAAAATTGTGTGCAACTATTTAGAATATATGTAAACTTGTGTGCAACTATTCAGAATATTTGCACAATAGTGTGCACCTATTCATAATATTTGCAAATTTGTGTGCATTTATCCAGAATAATTGCACACATGTGTACATCTATTCAGAATACTAACACACATGTGTGCATCTATTAAGAGTACTTGTACACTTGTGTGCATTTATTTAGAGAAGTTTCAAACCATGTTGAATAACCTTCTAACCCTTATTACAGAGACCTATGATAGAAAATGATCCTACAGTAGATGCTGAAAAAGAGAGAGCATTAGTAACAACAGGAAAAACATCTACAACTGAGCAAATATACAAAAAAAGAAAAATAGAAGATGAGCCGAAGTTGCGAAGGAGTATGTATATAGAAATAGTCTTAAGGCATTCATCGATTTGATTGAAAAATTAAAGAATGATGAACTATATATAGCTGAGCATTCAATATATCTGAAAAATTGTCGTTGACTGGATTCATCGACATGATCGTTGATGGCGTCATCTCCCCTTCAGGGACCGTCAAAAATTCTACAACATTAGATCTCATAATCAAAAGCTACAGGAAAAAACTAGAATACTTCCAATTTGAGGATTTGATCTTAACATTTACAAAAGAGGATATTGCACAATTATTGGTTGCTCCATTACAAGGAGATTTGATCAAAACCAGTGGGCACTTGAAAAAGGATGATAAAAATGATGAAGAATATAAAGCAGTCATAGAAAGACATTTCGAAGATGAAGATACAGTCAATAAGAAGAATGTAGAAAGAGAAATTTTCGCAGCAATTAAAGATGAGTCAGCAAAAGCATGTTTTGACACTGTAAAGCTTTTGCTTCTCTACTTAGCAGCAACTTTCCTTGTATCCAGTCCTAACTGCATCTTACCATGGACTTTGATTCCATATTGTTTCTGCGAGCAGAAGTTAACTAAAATATCTTGGCCAAAAACCATACACCACTATCTTTTCAGCCAAGTGGACAAATACTATGAAACACAACGCAAAATTAGTGCTCGTGTGGCACTATTCTTGATACTATTTTTAAAATTATTAGTAAGTTTCTTATTAAATTATTGTTTATTCTATTCATAAATATTTTTTTTTCTATTTGGTTTTGTAGTGGTGGGTTTGCGAGAAAACACAAGTTCTTGCAACATCAAAGGCTGAGTATAACGAGGTATATCCACCATCAGGAAAATGGAACATTAAAATGTTGAAGCCTTCGATGCTAATGGATATCAAATACAACACTGTAAGCGTCATGTAAATCTAAATTATTTATGTTTGTCATATTAAGTATTCTTAATTGCTGAATAAATATATGAAAATATTTGGAATATTTTCATATATAAATGCAGATATTGGTAATAGTTGTATTATTTATTTGCATGTTAAGAAATGTTGCTTACTAGTGTGCCATTACTCAGAATACTTGCTTACTTAAATGCAAATAATAAGAAATGTTGAACATTTCAAGTGATAAAATATTCAGAATGATTTCATTCTTATATGCAAGTATTCTTAATTGTCACATAGATATATGATAATATTCTGAATCTTTTCATACTTGAATTTGAATGATTTGAATACTTGTATTCACTTGTGCAGTTTTTATACATAGTTACATACATAAATGCAAATATATGCAGTATTAATTAAACAATAGTTGCTGCCTATTTATTTTTAGGATATACAAGGGAAAGAAATAAAATTTCTCAAATAAACTGTTGAAAAAGATGAAGAATATGAAGCTTTTTATTAAAAAAAAGGGAACAAAAATTTAAGGATTTGATGATAAAATTGAAACAGGAGAATAGGCAGCTACAAGAAGAGAATACAATGTTAAAAAAAGAATACAAGAACTTACTGCTAACACCTCATCAGAAAGTGCTGAAGATGAACAACTTCAATTAAAAGATAATGTAGGTTAGTATGATATAGACAGTGAGGATAAAGATGAAAGTGGAGAGGAAGAAGACTAAGACAGTAAGGAAACTGGAAGCGCAGAGGTAGAAGACGAGGAGAAAAAGGATGAACAAGTGGATAAAAATGATGGAAAAAAATGATAGTGATAAGGTTGATGACATGGAAATAGATATAGAGAAGAAGAATGATGATGATGAAGTTGAAGAAGACAGTTCACGAGATGTTGAAAAGGAAGTTGTTGAGGAGGGAGACAGTGATAATGATAATGTTGGAAAATCAAAAGATCAAAAAGAGCAGGAGAAGGAACAGGTGCAAGAGCAATACGTTTTAAGACTAATAATAGATGCCGAGGAGAACAATGATGATGAAAAAGTTGATGAAGCTCCTAAAGTTAGTGAGGACGGAAAGGAGAAGCTGGAGAAGGAACAACAGAAGAACAAGGAGCATGAGAAGGAACAGAAGGAGCAGGAGCAGGAGCAAAAGGAGCCGGAGAAGGAACATCATAATAACAAGGACCATGAGACGAAACAGAAAGAGAAGGAAAGGTGCAGGAACATCAAAGTTTAGAGAAGAAAAAAGATAAAAAATAATAATAGTTTCTGATGGTAATAATGTACAAAATATCTAGTTTAAATCAATACATTATAACAAAATAGTTGCACGCTTGTATGCATATATACATTCAGAATTATTGCATGCTTATGTACATCTATTAAGAATTATTGCATGCTTGTGTGAATCTATTGAGAATAGTCGCATTATTGTGTGCATTTATTCAAAATAGTTGCATGCTTATGTGCATCTATTTAGATATTGGTGAGACTAATAATATGTAAATAGATAACGAGGAGAAGGATGAGCAGATGGATAAGCAGCCGGAGAAGAAAGATGAGCGGGACAAGGAGAATGACAAGGGGAAAGAACATGTGAAGGATAAGCAGCTGGAAAAGAAACATGATCAGGACAAGGAGATTGATGAGGAGCAGAAAAAGGAGCAAGAACATCAAAGTGTAGTAAAGAGAAAAGGTAAACATAAATAAATAATTTCTGATGGTAATTAAATTTTCTACAATTTAACACAAAAAGTAGTTGTATATCTTATATTAGTATTTATTGCAGCCAAAAAAATGAAACAATCAGAAACAGTGGAAGTAGATGACAATGATAACGAACCAAGATCCAAAGAAACGCGTATAGGAACAAAACTGAAAATTAGAAAGTATAAAAATGTGAGGAACCTAGAGGAGCATCAAATCAATCAACTGGAAGAATTTGTTCCAGTGACTGGCCTAAGGTAAGATTACTGAAATTTTTAAACAAATATTGTAAATTTTATATTGAATTAAAATATTGTTCGATACGAAGCAATAAATTGAAAATATATGCATAATTGTATGCATTTAATAAGAATAGATGCATTGTTATTTTGCAAATATTCAGAAAATCTATATAAATGTATACAGATATTCATAATAGTTGCATACACGTATGCAGATATTTGTTATAGTTGCAAACGTGAATACATATTTTAAGAATATTTGCATAAATTTATGCAAACATTCAGAATACTTGCATACTTGTATACAAATATTTTGTTTAGTTTCAGAAATATTATGCAATTAATATTAACAGTTGCATACATATGTGCAAATATTCTCTAAACTTGAATACATATATCCAATTATTCAGGTTAGTTGCATAGATTACTAGCACTATAATTCTATATATTCTTTAAGTAGATTTCATAAATTTACAGTAAAAGTGCATACTTAAATGGTGAAGATGACAATGCATTGGCTGATTTAATACTTGGAAAATTCATAGATGCACAGGTATCATCACAATTAAATAATAATATAGTTACAATAATTCCATTATTATTTTTAATATCAGCATGTATTCAGCTATCTGTAACAAATACAATCTACCAATTTTAATAGATAATAGACTGGTTTGCACATGAGCTACGAATAAACCATCCGGAAATTATATGCATCAAAATTGTTGCTTCTGTAAGTTTTTATTTATTTTGTACATGAATTTCCTTATAACATTATAAATTTTGTCACAAAAACGAAAAATCACAGCTACTTCTAATGAATGAATCAATGGGACAAGCAAAAGGGTTGGTGGATAAATCAGTGGAAGAAGGCTATGATTTTTGCATAAAAATATTCATTTCTATCCACAATGGTAAGCATTTTTCATTTTTAGAATTTGTAAAAGAAGACAGAAGATGAATTCATTATGACTTAAATAAACCACGCCGTGAAGGACACCACCAAAGATCAGCCAGGAAAATTGTATGTAAAATGGTATCCAAAATATTAGCAGCAGTTTTATGTACATAAATATGTATGTGTGTTTTTCTTGTTGAACAGAGAATTTACATCAATGCATTGGTAAAAAAATTTCGAAAGAAGAATTACTAGAAACACAATCCAGTTGAATTTTTAGATTGCCCACAACAAGACCATACGTAAGTAAATAAATTCAGAATATTTGAATACTCCTATGCATTTATTAAAAAATGTTGCATGCTTATATGCAGATATTAAAAATAGTTTCATACAAAAAACAATTATTCAGACTAATTGATGATGTTTTACCATTTTTACAGCGTCGATTGTGCAATGTTTGTTATTAACATTATGAACAACGTAGTGAGAACAAAGAACCCCAAAAAAAGATGAAATTTGCACTCCTGAAGCTGTTTATCTACAACGAGCTGTTCTTGCATACGAAATTCTCAATTGCAAACCACGTAGTTGGACTCCAAAAGATGACCTGACACAGAACTACTTTCTATCAGATGCAAACTTAGCTGATTAAAATTAGAAAAAAATGATGTTTACATTTCTTGTAAATATGTTGATTGATATTCTATTTTCAAACTACTGGGACATGATTTTGTAGTTTCTAAACTGAATTACTGTGGAATTTTATGTTCTGAATTAAGTTCTTTTGATTATACATGATATTATGTAATGTTGCTTACTTGTGTACAGTTATTTATAATACTTGCATACTTATATGTAAATATTATGAAATTTGCTTATCTGAACTACCAAAATATTCACAATAATTTCATACTTATATGAAAGTATTCTTATTAGTTGCATACGTATATGCAAATGCTCTAAATATTTTCAATGTGAACTTATTTTGAATACTTGCATACATTTATGCATTTTTTCTAGATAATTGCTTACATAACTGCAAATATTTACAGTATTAATCAGGCAGACGATGCTGCCCTTGTTTTTTTTTAAAATACTTACCATACGAACAGAACTACAAAAGATTTAAGGAATAGAGAGCAAAATTAAAACTAATGATTGGATGAGAATAAGCTAAATAACTGTAAACATATAAGCTAAAAAAAAATAACTGTAAACATCACAGAAATTAACATTAAAATACTAAACAAAATTGAAAACATCACAAAAATGTTCACAACAATTACTAACAGTAAACACTACAACCAAGTATCATAAAAAACAATAAAATGCGAAAACAAATTGCAGCTAGCTTTCTTTTGAAGAACAAGTCCTTTTGTTATGACCCAACTTCTTGCATAATCCACATCTAATAGTCTTTGTAAATTCATCAGCAGATTTCAACCTTTTTGAAGATGATGGACGACTAGACATTCTTCTCCCCTTTGGAGAAGCTACAATTTCATCTTCAATAGAAACATCTTCACCCATAAAGTTTATGATAGGATTGATTGGATGAGAATACGCTAATTGAAAATAACCAACTTTGAAATAATCTTCAATGTAGTCGTACACATTCAACTTGTCACAACTTAAAATACATCTAACATATGAGCATAAAGAAAACCATTAATCCGCCACATGTCACAAGAACAAATTCAACTATATAAATCAAAAAATTGATGTACTGGACAATGAACTTCAAACACATGTTCACTTGATTTGAAAACAAACCATGAAGCTCCTTATAAATGAAGATTTCATAACCGAGTTTCATTCACAGGACATAAAGCGCTATTACAATTAGAAGCAACTTCATGACGATCAGACATAAGTTTCATTAACTTCAATTATCCAAACAAGCAGTAATTGGTAAATGTCTTTCCTCCAAAATCCACTTCGTTAAAACTCTCTGAACAATTAGATGACATTTCACCATAACTACAACCAGGGAAAAACAACATTAGTAAACTTCTCAAAAGGAATTCCACTCAAAATGTTTGCTATAGTGGATCCACCAACATCTCTAAAATTCTTCAATGTAGCATTAAATTCAATCAAATTGGAAGCATAGGCAATGCGTGCAAACATATCTAGCAACAAATTCTTATTTGATTTGGAAAATTGAGATTTTAGAGCAACCATTAAATTGTTATTCAAATGATAAATACAAGTACCATGAACTGAATTTGGAAACAACTTTGGAATAGCAACAAGAATACCAGAATGACGACCAGAAATGAAAACAAATATTCTACTATCATCTTTAAGAAACTCTTTAAGTTGTTCACAATACCAAATCCAATTTTCTTCATCTTCTCCAGACACAATAGCAATTGGTATAGGGAAAAAACTGAGACGACCCCAAACCCCGTACTGACGGCGGCAAGGGTAATCCGTGGAATATAACACAGAAACAGATAATAGCAGAACAGAATTAAATAAATACACCAGAAAATGAACAATAGAATGTACTGGATAAAAGTAATCATCAGAGTTACACAGTATACAGGATCATACTTAGTAAAAATACAGTTCAGCTATACATAAATGTCTACAGCGGAAAACAAACATAATATGTACAATAGGAGCTGAACAGCATAAAAAGAGATAAATGATAGAATCAATCTTCAGCTCCAGCTATCTAGGAAGAACCATCTAAACCTGAATACAAGGCTGCCCGTGTAGAAAAAGGGGCACCCGAGTTTGAAAGTGAAACAAACTACGAGTCAGTCATGGGACTGGTATGAGAAATCTACTCAACACATATATAATTTGGCTATCACAGGACCACGCCACTTTCATGGAACGGGTTTACTCCATTGGTTTGCCAGTGTTTTAAAACAAATCTTTCTTTTAAACATCGCTGTGCTTTTTGTAAAAATGAAGCCGTTATAAGACTCAGTTCCCATCACACAATGCAACGCAAACCGGAGGATAGAGTTTTTACCTTATAACGGCCAAAATATGCTTGATATGAATAAAACAAAGGCATTTGATATTATTGCTAGTGTTTATATGTTCCAAAAACAATTTCAAATCATAACTATCAATCATAGACGACACGAGCGTCCCATGCCACTATGTCGTCATATATATTCATACAATCAAAACGCACGATGTCGTATTTGGAAATTGGATTTCCGTCATGAACCAAGGCAAAAGATAGTCCTTACCGAATTCGTGACTCTCTAGCCCGAGCCACAGGCAAGCGCGCAGGCAAGCCTTTAGATCGTCAGGGCCGGTCCACCGATGTGGATTATTATGCCTGAACACTACGTCTCCCCGCCCTTTGGGGCGTAAACGAGCCAATGAATGACCCCATCGGACCCGGATCGTCCGATCAAACCGAGGCGCCTCGCAACAGCAACAACCACATAGGTGAAAAGTATATAAATGTCAGGGTTGGTAGGTCACTGACACCACCCTAGCTAGAAAGAAACGCAGACCCTCCCTGATGTCCTCTCCCGTTTCTGGTTCATACCGGGGTGTGAGGCTCGCGATTTCACGTCATACACAAAGCTACGCTACACAGGCGGTGCTTTGATCATCACCACAAGACTTTTCTTTTCAACAGAAGCCCTGATCACTGCATCTTAGCATGCCACACAGGCAATTCATGCCATGCGACTGATGTCCATCGATATACAAACTCTGAGCTCGTGCGTCTCAGAGAAGGGCGTTAAGCAAAAGAATAAATTCTCCGCCGCCAAACAGATGTATATTTAATAGAGATCAATCAACACAGAATAAAATCCAATGTCAGACACACGGTCCATTCACAAGTCCGTTCTGGGTCTGAACGAAACCGGAGGCACTAAATACCTCGCAAACCCTTCGATCACCACGTACGTCTGGACGATCACCACTCATTATCCATATTTCGGGATGCCTCCCAATCAGGACCTCGGTTACCATCCAAACGAGGTGAAGATCTCCGGTCTTCGACCATCGTCTTCATCTTCAAATTTCAATCGTCGGTCAATTATTTGAAATGAGAATTAACTCGGCCTTTTCAAATAATTCACGTATATTTAGAATTTCAAATCAATTTATTTCAATGGTTAAATCATTCGACAACACCAATTTTGTTCTTTAATGTTATTTTCACACCAAACACATACAACCATCAAATACAACATAAATCGAGCAAATTCAGTTTATTTCCATTCCATATTGTTTATGATATCTTATAACGATTTATCGCAGTTTTTATTTATTTTAAAATAGCCAATTTATTCAAAACGACGCTTCGGGCCATAATGCGGTCGTGGCGCTGTTTTTCTTCAGATTTGATTTACACGTATCTGAAAAATCTAACTGTTGGATCTTCACACAATTTACATCATTAGAAAGGTCTTTTCAAAACGAATCCAATTGTTCCATTTTCGGGAAAATCCGACGGTCGGATCTCCCGGTACAATCGTTTGAAGTTTCGATTTCAATATACGAACTGCAGCGTCGTTATTCGATTAAATATAATTATATATATATATAAATATAATCGTTTCTGGCACTGTTTTTCTTCAGATTTGAATTAAACATTCCAGACAATCCAACCGTTGGATTTTTACAAGGTTGGTGCCGTTGGAAAGATATTTCCAAGGCGAACCCGACGGTTGCGGTTTCGAAAAAATCCAATGGTCGGATTTCCCGTACTAGTTGTTTGAAATCACGGTTTCAAAATGCGAACTGCACGGCGACGTTTCGTTTTAATTTTATTTATATTTATATATTTATATAAATATAGTTCATTCAACAATTTCAATATCGTTTTCACTTCAAATATTTCACTAACGCCTTAAAATTTTGGAAAATTTCGCCATAACCTCCTTTGTACGGTAGGGCTGGGAAAATTCCCAAATAGCCACATGGGCGTCTCATGTCGAAAAGAAAAAGAAAAGGCCAAGCGGCTAGCCAATAGGCTCATAAAATCATCACCCAAACAAAACAGTAAATGTGTACCTATTTGTCGGGCACAAAATTTTATTCCTCTTCTCTAGCTCCTTTGCTATAACCTGTTCAATAAATATGCATGTACATATATACAGTTCTTATCATTTATCATTTTCCATTCAACTTCATATTTGATTCCATTTGGTTTTAAAACACCATTCATTCTAATGTTGCATGTACGGGCAAAAAGGTATATCATTAGCTAATTAATGAATATTTCAACTCATATATATATTTATTTAAACGAGTTGCTATTTTTAACACTTCACATTTCAACGATTCATGTATATAATAAAAATGTGATTTTTATTGTAAAACAATTCATTTCAAAACACTATTATTTTATATAGTTTATATAGTTGATAAAAAGGTGATTTTTATTATGAAACAATTTATTTTAAAACGAGGTCATTTTACATAACTCATATAGATGATATAAAAAGGTGATTTTTTTATTATAAAACAATTTATTTCCAAATATGAGTACCATTCAACACATGAATTTCTAATCAACGAATGAATATCAATTCAACACATGAAGGTTTTCTATAGTTTCTATATATAGATAAAAATGTGATTTTTATATTTAAAACACGAATACCATTCAACACATGAATTTCTAATCAACAAATGAATATCAATTCAACACATGAAGGTTTTCTATAGTTTCTATATATAGATAAAAATGTGATTTTTATATTTAAAACACGAATACCATTCAACACATGAATTTCTAATCAACAAATGAATATCAATTCAACACATGAAGGTTTTCTATTCAACGAATAAATATAGTTTTGGCAAATGAAAATAATTCAAACACATGAATATTATTCAAAATTTTGGCAGCATAACGGCAGGGTAGTTAAAACCGGGACCGTCCCAAGTACGGCTCCTCGCTCTACCTTAAAACCTCGCGGTTTTTGACAATGGGGATCATGCATCTAGTTCGCACGCAGGCGGCATGTATATATTTATTTCATTTCCACAAACTAATCCTATGTGGTTTCAACCAAATATTTTTCAACCACAAACGGGTATTTTTCAACCACAATCAATCAATATCAACCACAAGCAATCCCAAACAACCATTCGCTATCAATCAATTTTCACACCAATCACAATCAATAAATATCGTCCATGGTTTGTGGACGAGGGGCGTATATATATATATATATATATATATATATATATATATTTATATATAGCAATTCACTTTTATTTCAACACATATATAATTTTTACAACGCATATACAACTTATACATCGAACGTACAACTTATACAACGCTTATACAGGAGGTGTACAACGCTTATATAACTCATACATCGACTATATAATTTATACATCGTCGTTTTCCATATTGTTTATAAATTAGAAATCTCACATTGGGTTCCAGTCCACCAAAATAGCAGGAGGCTCAGAAAAATATGCGGTCTCTTCTAAAATGTAGAAGACGTCCACACGGTCACGATGTTTCCTGTTTCATCGAATTTCGTTAACATATGATAAAGATATGATTTTTCAAAGTTTGCAACACTTTAAAACTGTCAAAATCAGTTTAAATAATATAAACCGTATACCTCCTTTGAAATTGTTTAAAACTAGGTCGAGAATTTTCTGCAAATTCGCGAAGTGGTTGGACGATCAGCCAATGCAGTGTCGAAGAGGGTCGAAGGGGCTTTCCGGCGCCACCAGCCTTGCTCAGCTCGACGCCCTGTAGCGCGCGCGACGGCGGTCCAAAGTCTCGGACTTTGGGGACTCGAATCTCCCCCCACGCTTGATGATAGGCAACGAATCTTAAATGGATTTAAAGGTGGCGGAGAGCTCTTCAAAAAGTTGAACTGGGGCCTGGTGTTTCGACGCGTGGATTCGCCGGAAAAGAAGAGAGAAGGAGAGGAAGATAGCCGTCGTCGATCGGGGGTGCGAGGAGAGAGAGAGAGAGGCTGATGTGGACAAATGAGATATTTTCTTTATATTTATAAATTTTAAAAATACGAAAATACCCCTTGTCACACACGAACACCAATTCAAACCCAACGACTGTCGTCCCTAGCGTTTTACCCTCATTCCGAACACAATGGGATATGTTTCGTAGGCCCATTCGACTGTTTCAGCCAGTTTTCCTTCAAATTAAAATATATAACATTCAATATTTAATTTGAACGAACATTTCAATTTGCCAGGGTGACAAACTGATTCGAAAAATTCCAGAAAAATAAATCTAGCTATGTTTTGACGATACGGTCCCAACAAAACTAGTTTCGTCGAATTCTGAGACCGTTTGCAAAAAGGCCCATTTTTGGTCGATCCAATTTAACTGTAATTGACCAAAACACATTTTCTTTTGCCACGCTCACATATTAGCTTCAAAAATTATGAAATTTGAAACCTAGCAATAACTTCTCATCCCGGATCCAACAAAAGTGGTTTCGTCGAATTCCGAGGTCGTATGCAAAATGGCCCTTTTCACGGGCTATATAAATTCCATAGCGACCGTTCTGAAAATTAATTCGGCCATAACTTTTGCTTTCCGCTATGAAAATTCGATTTTTCAGATTCGTTAGAAAGGTATTCACTAACAGATTTAAATATTTTTGGTTTCACTAAAATCCGTTTTGTTTTGCACCCGGTACAGTCCGACAAAGTTTGAATTCAATTTTTGAAACTACAGCGCCATTTCAGGCCTTGTTTATAATTATAATTAATAATATTCGTTTTCAATGGTCGATTCAAACTCACTTTCCATTGCCATTATTTGAAATATTTATTTTAAATATTTAAAATCCATTATTTTGGCCAATTTAAAAATTTTAAATTGGTTCAGATTTTCTGGGTCGTTACAATCTCCCCCACTTAAAACTTTTCGTCCCCGAAAAGGAACAAAGTCGAAAGTGGTTTGATAAATCTACAATCACACAACACAACAACCAATCCAATTGTTTTTAACCTTCCAAAAATATACTAATCAAATCCTATATTCCCTTAAAAATCATTCAGAGTATAGAATAAATAGTGCACATCCATGGGAAGAAAATAACAACAGAATAGAGAATTAAATGGTAATGCAAAGTATGGTAAATGTACCTTGCACCGGAGTCAATCAGAGATATCCACTCGGCATTTAGGATAAGCTTTCTGAATGCTCTCCTCAGTTTCCCAAGTACAATCTCGCGGATCTCCTGTAACGACCCAACTTTCGAACACATCGCAAGTTGTGCCATTAATAAGAAATGAGAATAGATAGAAGATAAAACACAGAACATTAGAATCTTACAGCGGAATTTTTACAATAGATAACACTTTAAATTATTACATCGCAGAATATTTTACATCAAAGCATCATATGTCTAGTGATACAACTTGTTCATAGTACATTAGTAATTATACATATCAAGGATGATCAACTGCCGGACTTAATTATACAGTAGATAGATGGACCAGTACACAGCAAAATCTTCATTCCAGCTTCATAGTCTTATAGATCCTGATTCACTTGTCTATTCATAACAAGCGTTATGAATACCCAAGAGTTTAAGGGAAAACACAGAAAAATAAACTCCGGGTCAGTCAGGGGACTGGTATGAGCAAACAGTTAAAACAGTTTGAGAAAACATCTCATAAGACCACGCCGTAAATACGGAACGGGTTTTTACCTTATGAGATCAAAAATCACTTTGTATACTTTTAAAACCAGATATTATAATAGTGTCTATTTGTTTTCACAAATAATTAAAAATCTAGGAAAATGCTTGCATCTCACATTCTCCGATACAGTATACAAATAAAAATCGCTTGGCGCTTATGGAAATTGGATTTCCAACCATGACAAGGTATGGGACCACCTTCCGCTGATGTATCTCTAGAGGCCAATACACCTGGGCTCAACAAGATCGTCTTGCAACCCGGCCCTCACATGACCGACCACTCATTTCCCTTGAGTGTATCGAGTGTATATCACCGATGGTTGTGTACGGCAACCATCCCCGAATGGGCAGAATCGATAGGTAAGAAACAAGTAGGAATTTCTCTAGATAGGTGATTCTACACCCTAATGGGAGCGACCCACATAGCCATGCTGCCTGCCCGATTTTTGTCATTTTCTGGGTGTGAGGCTTGAGGCTAGACTTACGTTATCAACACTTGTTTATTTCTTTGAGTGCCACATCGTCCAGACCTCCTGATCACTAATTGACTTTCTCAAAAATAGATTATAGGTGTACGGCGAGAGAAACGAATTCCTCTGCCACCATACAATTACGTTTGAAAAGATCAACGTACGTGACCAGTTGGAATTACTTTGTCGGACACTCGTCCATACAAGTTGTTCTGGGTTTGAACAAACTGGAAGTACTATTTGAATATAGTCCTTGCACAATGCCATCTTCAACCTTTAAGATCTTGGCGTACGACGGAAAATCAATTCAAAGTGAAAACTTGGTTCCGGTCTCTTTGAAAAGATCGACGAAAAATACATTTGAAAATATTAATCTGGTACGATCAAATTTGATTTACAGGACTGGTTTTGTAAATCTACGCGTTATACTTGACTGGCTTCTTGTATATGGAATTAACAGAAAAGAATCTAAATACTAAATTCTTATTTAAACTCAATTTAAATTTCCAAAACCAAATTTGTATTTTAGACAATATTTGTTTAAAACATGGGTTTCCAATCCTGTTCATATCCTGATTCACTTCTTACAAAATAAAATAAAAAATAAAATATTATAAAAATATTTATTTACTATTATAATTTAAACAAGAATTGAATTTAAAACTGATTTAAATTTTGACATATTAAAAAAAACATGGTTTTTAACCTCACAGTGGCGACGTAGCAGTTTTCAAAGTACCAGGGTAAAAATACCCGTGCTGCGCACACAGGAAACCCCCCTGTTTCCTTTGATTTCTAAGCACCACCTCTCCTCTTGGCAAACTACCCTACCCAGGTGCCAGACCACAAAGTTTACATGCTGATCAACCAAAAACCCCATGCAAAACTAAAGTACCACATTTTCTGGTACCATTATCTTAGTATTACCACCTTCCATGTGCCACATTGCAAAAACACTTGCCAACCATGGAAAGTCACAGTGCCAACATAGCTTGGCACTTTCCTCGTCCACCGGCCATGACTGTGCACATGCACAGCCACGTGGGACCACCTGGACGGCGGGCGATCGACGCCGCAACCCTCTCATCACCGTTGGACCCCTCCACGACCAGCCGATCACCCCTTCCCGCCTTGAACAGAAAAATGGCTGTGCCATTTCCCTCCAGCGAAAACACATCAACTCAGGAAAACCCCTCCCCTATCTTATACCGACCATCGAGTGCCATCAATGTTGGACCACGTCGACGCCTGACACGGGCGCACGAAATCCCCCTGGTCCGCACCTCATCTGCTTCCCCGACGGCGAGAAAAACTGGTGTAAACCCGTGAACCCAAACACAGCATTTAAAACCTATTTTCGTCGATTTTTAAAAATATTGTTCATAAAAAATTAAAGTTGTATTTTTTTTCTGACGTCTCCTCCTTCTACTCCTTCTTCCTGCCCAGCGCCACCATCTCCAGTTCCCCAAGTCGACGGAGGTTCACCCAAACCCCTATTTCGACCAACCCTTCTTCTCTTATGACCTTTGCTTCTAAAAATCATAAATTTTGTACTAAAAATCATTACTTGATTGTATAAACACGTTTAAGGATTCAAAACTTGGTTTAATTCAGTTTGAAAAATCGATTTGGGTTCTTGAGACAGAGAGCTGTTAAAGCTTCACTGCGGTACCTATTTAAAACATGACTGAGGTGATCTTTCATTAGCTAATCCTCCTACGAACTCATATTCAACACATGCAAAGGTTAATTTGCAAGATCAGGTATCTTCTCTTCAATCTATTACCTTATGAACATTATTTTCCCCAACTATACAACATGCATTCAAAATAAACTGACTCTGCTTCTATAACAGACACTTCCCTTAACATACATTTGAATCGAAATTATTTGATGGTGTTCACACATCAATCCGCACCTATTTACCCATGACAGTCAAACATGCATGCAATTTGATTTGAGCAAGATCATAAAGGGATTCCAGAATATTTAAGGTAGAATATCAAAAACTGAAATGTGAAAACAGAAATTGAAACTACTGTTTTTAACTCACCTTAAAGTTTCCTAAAGACTTTTCTTTTCCTCTGATGAACTTGGAATTTGCTGTGTGTTTTGTGTGAGAAGAATGTGTGCGTGAAGGGTCTATTTATAGTAGTAAGAAATAATATAAAAATGGGTGCATTTAATGCTTCAGCAGCTTTTTATTTGTGACAAATGAAAACCGATTTTTGTAAACTCAATTCCTCTTACAATATCTACATATTTCCTCACACTTTCACATGGTGTATTCAGACTACCTTATACCTGAAATATACCTATATCCTATACAACATTCCCCCTTCCTATTGGCTTACAAAACTCTTTGCATTGATTTCATCTGTACAATCCTCTTCTCTCTACCTTTTCACTTCTTGGTTCAATAAAATATGTAATCTATTTTGTACCGAATACACTCAGATTTTCTGAGCTTTCAAACTTATTTTCCACATGACAAATTTAGATTTTATAAGCAAATATCTTTAATTAGCAACTTGCCTTGCAAGTGTAAACAAAATATAAAATATGGTACAAGAAAAATTCATTTTTGTGAGATGAAAACACATGGAAAATCCTTAGCATTATCCATGATTCGACCTCAGCCCTTGTGCACAAAATAATGGTGCATGCATATGATTTCATCAATCTTTTGCTGCATGGTGTTAATTTGACAAGTTAGCTATAGTTTTAGAGAGTGCAACAAGAAGAAGATTTCAGAAATCCCTTTGAAAAGAAAGAAAAGAAAAGATAAAACTGAAATTTCCTTGGCTTCAAAAATGATCAGGTCGTGCACAAGATCCTTGGTTGGAAATCTCAGCCTGATGAGATGATCTCATGAAGTGATAAAAAAAATTTTACACTATATGCTCTCATTTTTATGCAACATGCAAAAGGGTTTTCATGAGATTTTGGTAAACGTCATATGTATATGTAGATGATGGTAGCAACATGATTTTACAAGACAATTTGACAATACTTGAGATTTATTTTTGAATGCATAAATATATGTAAAAAAAACCTCCTTATGCTTACATGAATTTGAACGGATTTGACAAATGCAATATTTCAAATCTAAGTCATTAAATATTTCATGTATATGAGATGCTAGTACCAAATGGACTGTCTACATCATGTTAGGATATATTTTAAATATGTTTTCTACACATGAATTTGGCTAAATAATGATTTAAGGTCTTTTTGAAAGATAAACAAGTGTTTTTCTGAAAAATCATGATGCTATGTCAACTTGTCCTTAAAGAAAAATGAAAAACTTCTTTTCGTTATAAAATATTAAAGAAAACAAGTTTCCTCTAGGTTGGATTTAAATATTTGGTTAAATTTTGTTTGCTCATAAATACTCCTAAAAAAAATATGAAATTTAAGATCGAGTGAAAACCCCGGGTCATTACAATCCAACCCCCTTATAAAAATTTCGTCCTCGAAATTATAAACAGAAGATAAACAAAAAGTCATATATATCTTACCATATGTCAGACGGTCTACAACAAAATATACGTACTATACTCGACTAATATCGAGTTATAGTCTACAGCAAAATACAAATACTACTATAATGTACATGCATGTCATACTACTACTACTATGTACAATACCGTCCAAACTGTTTGCCTACTCGGACCCACTGCTAACCTCGATGACGTCCTCATCATAAGAAATAACTATCATCCCGCCATCATCTGAGATAGTAACAACTTCCCCGTCATCAGAAATACTGATCACGTCTTCGCTATCTGAGATACTAATCACCTCCTCACTATCGGATATTTCGATCACTTCTATTGGCTCCTCAACCTCCTCCGGAATATCGTCGTCGGATAGCTCTATGACCTCAATAGGCGAAGGCGGATGTAACATCATCTCTGGGTAAGCAAAATCCATATCATCTATTGGGATCCCTATATCATGATCCGTCTGTGGCCCCATCTGTCCTCCATTTGCCAGATACTCTGACATCTCTTGAGCCAACTGCTCTAATAGTGCAAACAACTGTCCGTCCATAGGAGGTGGTGGTGCCTAAACCCATGGCTCCATCTCTGGTTGTGCGAGTGGAGTAGCCTCCTCAGGGTGAGGCTGTGCTAGTGGAATATCCTCTAGTGGCAAATCCTCCTCCAGCTCCTGGTCCGGATCCTCCTCTGGCTCCTGGTCCGGATCCTCCTCTGGCTCCTGGTCCGGATCCTCCTCCGGATCGTCCTCTGGGTCCTCCTCTATCGGCTCATCCTCAGGGTCGTCTTCCACAGGATCATCCTTGTCTGAGTCCTCCTCCTCAGGCTCACTATCATCCATATCATCCCTGTCATCGCCATCATCATCACTATCACCACTATCATTACTATCATCACCATCACCTGCCCCCTTACCTATGTAATATCCTCCCTGATGGTCCTCATCGTCCTGGTCCGCCTCCTGTGGTATGTCTCTACTACTGTCCTCATCATACGAGGGCCCCTTCTGGTAAATGCCTGACTCCTCAGAGTCGACATACCTCCTCTCATCCACATGATCCTGGGAACCTGTCAGCTCCTGGATACTAATACTAGTGTACATCCTCAACCTCTGGAGTGGGGTCATCCTCTTCCTAGCTGTTCTTTTAAATACTGGCGACATCTGGAAATGAAACAAAGACAGATTTCAGTACAAGTGATAGTAAACTGAAAGAGTTCATAAGTCCTATGAATGTTGAATCTACAATCCATATCAATAAAACCCCAAAATTTCATTTCCAGTCAAAAGGTACATCCCTACAAGGCATACAAGTCATACAATACCACCATACATATCATACATCCAAAATCATACATAAACATCTAGTCCACCACCAAATCTGGATAAAACTCCTTAATATGCTTCTCCGTCTCCCAAGTACAGTCATATGGGTTTTCACTCCACTGTATCTTGAGCAGTTTCACGACTTTACCCCGGAGTTGCTTCTCTTCCTTGTCTACTACATAGACCGGATATCTGACTACCGTCAAGTTTGGTTCAATATCCAAATCTTCTTGAACCGATGGCTCTAGAACCGAAGACGGATCATGCACGCACTTGCGAAGATGAGACACATGGAAAACATTATGAATTCCAGCCATCCTTCCTGGTAATTCCACCCGATAAGCAAGAGATCCAACCTTCTCAAGAACACGGAAAGGTCCTACATATCGTGGAGCTAACTTCCCTGTCTTTCCGAATCTGATTGTTCCCTTGATCGGTGAAATCTTTACAAACACAAAATCTCCAACAGAAAAATTTAGATCCCTTCGTCTGCGGTCTGCATAGCTTTTCTGTCGATCCTGGGCTTCCTTCATTCGTCTTCTAACTAACTCAACCTTCTCAGTTGCTTCTCGAATCATATCTGGTCCGAGAACTAGCTTATTTCCGGACTCTACCCAACAAGTCGGTGACCTGCACGGTTTTCAATAGAGAGCTTCATATGGTGCCATGCCTATACTCCCCTGATAGCTGTTATTGTAGGAGAATTCCACTAGATGTAGGTGATCCTCCCACGATCCTCCAAAGTCCAGAATACACGCTCTCAACAGATCTTCCAAAATCCTGTTTACCCTTTCTGTCTGGCCATCCGTTTGGGGATGATAAGCAGTACTTAAATTCAGCTTGGTTCCCAAGGTTGTTTGGAGTGCCTCCCAGAATTTGCTGGTAAAAATAGGATCTCTATCACTTATAATACTCACCGGGACTCCATGTAATCGCACAATTTCCCTTATAAAACTCTCGGCCAACGAAGCTACAGTCCGGGTTGGTTTTACTGGAATGAAATGTGCACTCTTCGTCAGTCGATCAACTATCACCCAAACTCCTTCGTACCCCTTCCTGGTCTTGGGCAAACCATCGATGAAATCCATAGATATCATTTCCCACTTTCCGGTAGGAATTTCCAAAGGTTTCAGTAGCCCTGCTGTCTTCTGGTTATCACCTTTTACCTGCTGGCAGCATAGACACTGATTCACATAAGCTATAATATCTCCCTTCATTCCCGGCCACCAAAACACTCGTCTCATATCCTTATACATCTTGTGTATTCCTGGATGAATGCTCAACTTTGATTTATGGCATTCTGCCAAAACTTCTTGCCTTAGTCCATCCACATTTGGAACACACAGTCTCCCATTGATCCTGAGGGTACCCAGACCATCCAATTCAAAATCTGGCTCACCTCCTTTTATTACTCCTTGGATTATTTTTTCCAGATCCTCATCCCTTCGTTGATTCGCCATGATCTTTTCTTGAAGTGAAGGGGTAGCTTCTAGAAGAGATAAGATCGCATTCCTACTTAGAGCGTCTGCTACGACATTTGCTTTTCCTGGCGTATAAATAATATCCAAATCATAAGACGCAAGAAATTCCAACCATCTCTGTTGCCTCAGATTTAGATCTTTTTGAGAAAACAGATATTTAAGTGGTTTATGATCTGTGAAAAGCTCGAATTTACCTCCTAACAGGTAATGCCTCCACATTTTTAATGCGAAAACAACCGCCAACAACTCTAGATCGTGTGTAGCATAATTCTTTTCATGAATCTTTAATTGCCTACTAGCATATGCAACCACACGTCCATTCTGCATTAGTACTGCACCGAGTCCTACTCCACAAGCATCAGTATAAACCTCAAATTTACTTTTCCCATCTGGAACAGCCAGAACTGGTGCTTCTGTCAACCTCTTCTTCAACTTCTTGAATGATTCTTCACACTTTGGAGTCCATATAAATTTCTCACCCTTCTTAGTCAGCTTAGTCAGATGAGAAGAGATCTTGGAATAATCTTGGATAAACCTTCTATAATATCCGGCTAATCCCAATAAACTACGGACCTCCGTTGGTGTCCTGGGCTGTTTCCATTGCTGTACTGTTTCAACCTTGATCGGATCTACAGAAATACCATCTCCATTTACGATGTGCCCCAAAAATCTCACTTCAGACTGCCAAAAATGACACTTAGAAAACTTCGCCTTCAAAACATTCGTCCTCAAAGTCTCCAATACTATCTTAAGATGATATCGGTGTTCCTCCTCTGTCTTTGAGAAGATTAAGATATCGTCAATGAAAACCAAAACGAACTTATTCAGAATCTTCCGAAAGACACGATTCATCAGGTCCACAAAGTATGCAGGTGCATTGGTTAAACCGAATGGCGTAACTAACCATTCATAAAAGAAATCTGGTCCTCTGAAAGCAGTTAAACGAATACTATCTTCGGTGATCCTTAACTGATGGAATCCTGTAGCAAGATCCATTTGAGAAAACACCGTAGCTCCATTTAACTGATCAAAAAGATCATCAATCCGCGGCAAAGGATACTTATTCCTGATGGTCACTTTATTTAACTCCCTGTAGTCGACACACAGCCTTAGTGATCCATCAGACTTAGCCACAAAAACTACGGCTGAACCCCAACTTGAAAAACTTGGCCTGATCAATCCTCTGGTCAGTAAATCTTGGGTTTGCTTCTCAAGTTCCACCACTTCCTTTGGTGCCATTCGTCTTTTTGGCTGAACGATGGGTCTGGCTCCTGGAATCAGATCGATGCGGAACACTATCTCACGGTGTGGGGGTAAACTCTTAACTTCTTCAAATACGTCTGAAAAATCTCTAACCGCCTCTAACGTCTCCAAATTCTCTTGTGGTGCCTTCAAAGCGTATAGGAAACTACACATATGAATACCGGGTTTTCCACACGGTATCCTAGCTTTGCTCCCAATATTTGTTATCAAAGTCACGATCTCCTTATCGCATTTAATCTCAGCTTGGAATTTACTTAACCAGTCTATTCCAAGTATAAAATTAAATCCTTTGAAATCCAAAACGTAGAAATCGAAGGGAAAAGAATGAGAAAGGTACGAAAGTGCCACATTATCGCAATACATTTTTAACTCAGTTTTCCCGCCGATAGGATTAGTTACGCAAATTGGGTTTGGGGAAATTTTTGGGGTAAAATGGAATTTTCCCACTGTGCCAGAGGAAATGAAACTATTTGAGGCGCCAGTGTCAAATAAAATACGAACATCAATGCCCTTTAAATCAAAAGTACCTTCGAGAACTCCCTTGCCTTTCACATCTTGGGAAGTTGATGGTTCGCCTTTGATAGCATACACCTTTGGTTGTTGTGCCCTCTTCATGAGTGGACAGTCTTTAACCAAGTGTCCGGGCTGATGACAATTGAAGCATAGATTCTTCATCACCATTGCATGTCCAGGGCCTTGCTGCTGTTTCTGCTGTTGTTGCTGAGGTGGTTGTTGTGGCTGGTTTTGCTGTGGCTTCTTTGCTGCTGGTTTGGTGCAGAATTTGGCAATGTGTCCTTTCTGCAAGCAGTTATGACATTTGGTGTCTTTGAACCTTTCCTTAGCTTTTTCTCCCATCTTAGGTACACCTTTGTTGTTGTTGTTCCAATTTGGATTGAACTTCCTCTTATTTGGATTCTCTCCACTCGTCCCTCCTGTTTGTACAGCTTTAGCAACCGGCTTCTTATTTTCCAGTGCTTCATAACGAACAGCCATATCCACTAGATCAACGAATTGAAGTTTTAGGTGTCCAATCATCTAAACTTGTAGGCCGTCTTTCAACCCTGCTATGAACATCTCATTCTTCTTAAGCGAAGTGTTAATCAGTTCTGGGCCGAAACAAGAGAGCGAGTTGAACTTGTTCTCATATTCTGATACTTTCATATTTCCCTGCTTGAGATCGATAAAATCTCTATACATCCTCGTCTTTCCAGCAGCAGGCAAAAACTGAGCTTCAAATGCTTCCTTGAACTTATCCCAAGAAAAATTTTCTTCGGGAACATTAGCAGTTTGAGCGACCCACCAAGTCGCAGCAGTTTCCTGAAGTTGCCATGATGCCAAAAGACGCTTCTGATCGTCATTCAACTTTAACCCTTTAAAAATTCTTTCGCAAGACCTCATCCAGGCTTGGACTTCGGTAAAAGACTCAGTTCCTTTGAAAACCTTTCCTCCCAGAGTCGTATACTCCTTACAAATAGTCGCAAAGCTCTTATCCTGTTGAACTTGTGCAACTTCTTCTACTGTTTCTCCTTGGTCTTGGGATCCAGTAGTACGACCAGTAACTGTGGAAGATCCCCTAGCTCGACCTCTTCGTGCACGGGTACTCATTTTGATCACCTGTATATAACAGGTTGTCAAACAGGACTTGATAGGATATAACTGACCTAGTTATAGCATCCAAGTTGTGTTAGGTTCATTTTAAATTGGATATAAAAATACGCTCTCTCACACTCACCTAAAGCCTAGGAAATCTAAAAACCTATGCTCCGATACCAACTGTAACGACCCAACTTTCGAACACATCGCAAGTTGTGCCATTAATAAGAAATGAGAATAGATTGAAGATAAAACACAGAACATCAGAATCTCACAGCAGAATTTTTACAATAGATA
This sequence comes from Allium sativum, assembly GCA_030737875.1. Classification (NCBI taxonomy): domain Eukaryota; kingdom Viridiplantae; phylum Streptophyta; class Magnoliopsida; order Asparagales; family Amaryllidaceae; genus Allium; species Allium sativum. The sequence goes on from CM060921.1 coordinate 126,952,675, forward strand.
ACACTTTAAATTATTACATCGCAGAATATTTTACATCAAAGCATCATATGTCTAGTGATACAACTTGTTCATAGTACATCAGTAATTATACATATCAAGGATGATCAACTGCCGGACTTAATTATACAGTAGATAGATGGACCAGTACACAGCAAAATCTTCATTCCAGCTTCATAGTCTTATTGATCCTGATTCACTTGTCTATTCATAACAAGCGTTATGAATACCCAAGAGTTTAAGGGAAAACACAGAAAAATAAACTCTGGGTCAGTCAGGGGACTGGTTTGAGCAAACAGTTAAAACAGTTTGAGAAAACATCTCATAAGACCACGCCGTAAATACGGAACGGGTTTTTACCTTATGAGATCAAAAATCACTTTGTATACTTTTAAAACCAGATATTATAATAGTGTCTATTTGTTTTCACAAATAATTAAAAATCTAGGAAAATGCTTGCATCTCACATTCTCCGATACAGTATACAAACAAAAATCGCTTGGCGCTTATGGAAATTGGATTTCCAACCATGACAAGGTATGGGACCACCTTCCGCTGATGTATCTCTAGAGGCCAATACACCTGGGCTCAACAAGATCGTCTTGCAACCCGGCCCTCACATGACCGACCACTCATTTCCCTTGAGTGTATCGAGTGTATATCACCGATGGTTGTGTACGGCAACCATCCCCGAATGGGCAGAATCGATAGGTAAGAAACAAGTAGGAATTTCTCTAGATAGGTGATTCTACACCCTAATGGGAGCGACCCACATAGCCATGCTGCCTGCCCGATTTTTGTCATTTTCTGGGTGGCTTGAGGCTAGACTTACGTTATCAACACTTGTTTATTTCTTTGAGTGCCACATCGTCCAGACCTCCTGATCACTAATTGACTTTCTCAAAAATAGATTATAGGTGTACGGCGAGAGAAACGAATTCCTCAGCCACCATACAATTACGTTTGAAAAGATCAACGTACGTGACCAGTTGGAATTACTTTGTCGGACACTCGTCCATACAAGTTGTTCTGGGTTTGAACAAACCGGAAGTACTATTTGAATATAGTCCTTGCACAATGCCGTCTTCAACCTTTAAGATCTTGGCGTACGGCGGAAAATCAATTCAAAGTGAAAACTTGGTTCCGGTCTCTTTGAAAAGATCAACGAAAAATACATTTGAAAATATTAATCTGGTACGATCAAATTGGATTTACAGGACTGGTTTTGTAAATCTACGCGTTATACTTGATTCTTGTATGTGGAATTGACAGACAAGAATCTAAATACTAAATTCTTATTTAAACTCAATTTAAATTTCCAAAACCAAATTTGTATTTTAGACAATATTTGTTTAAAACATGGGTTTCCAATCCTGTTCATATCCTGATTCACTTCTTTCTTACAAAATAAAATAAAAAATAAAATATTATAAAAATATTTATTTACTATTATAATTTAAACAAGAATTGAATTTAAAACTAATTTAAATTTTGACATATTAAAAAAAACATGGTTTTTAACCTCACAGTGGCGACGTAGCAGTTTTCAAAGTACCAGGGTAAAAATACCCGTGCTGCGCACACAGGAAACCCCCCATGTTTCCTTTGATTTCTAAGCACCACCTCTCCTCTTGGCAAACTACCCTACCCAGGTGCCAGACCACAAAGTTTACATGCTGATCAACCAAAAACCCCATGCAAAACTAAAGTACCACATTTTCTGGTACCATTATCTTAGTATTATCACCTTCCATGTGCCACATTGCAAAAACACTTGCCAACCATGGAAAGTCACAGTGCCAACATAGCTTGGCACTTTCCTCGTCCACCGGCCATGACTGTGCACATGCACAGCCACGTGGGACCACCTGGACGGCGGGCGATCGACGCCACAACCCTCTCATCACCGTTGGACCCCTCCACGACCAGCCGATCACCCCTTCCCGCCTTGAACAGAAAAATGGTTGTGCCATTTCCCTTCAGCGAAAACACATCAACTCAGGAAAATCCCTCCCCTATCTTACACCGACCATCGAGTGCCATCAATGTTGGACCACGTCGACGCCTGACACGGGCGCACGAAATCCCCCTGGTCCGCACCTCATCTGCTTCCCCGACGGCGAGAAAAACTGGTGTAAACCCGTGAACCCAAACACAACATTTAAAACCTATTTTCGTCGATTTTTAAAAATATTGTTCATAAAAAATTAAAGTTGTATTTTTTCTGACGTCTCCTCCTCCTACTCCTTCTTCCTGCCCAGCGCCACCATCTCCAGTTCCCCAAGTCGACGGAGGTTCACCCAAACCCCTATTTCGACCAACCCTTCTTCTCTTATGACCTTTGCTTCTAAAAATCATAAATTTTGTACTAAAAATCATTACTTGATTGTATGAACACGTTTAAGGATTCAAAACTTGGTTTAATTCAGTTTGAAAAATCGATTTGGGTTCTTGAGACAGAGAGCTGTTAAAGCTTCACTGCGGTACCTATTTAAAACATGACTGAGGTGATCTTTCATTAGCTAATCCTCCTACGAACTCATATTCAACACATGCAAAGGTTAATTTGCAAGATCAGGTATCTTCTCTTCAATCTATTACCTTATGAACATTATTTTCCCCAACTATACAACATGCATTCAAAATAAACTGACTCTGCTTCTATAACAGACACTTCCCTTAACATACATTTGAATCGAAATTATTTGATGGTGTTCACACATCAATCCGCACCTATTTACCCATGACAGTCAAACATGCATGCAATTTGATTTGAGAAAGATCACAAAGGGATTCCAGAATATTTAAGGTAGAATATCAAAAACTGAAATGTGAAAACAGAAATTGAAACTACTGTTTTTAACTCACCTTAAAGCTTCCTAAAGACTTTTCTTTTCCTCTGATGAACTTGGAATTTGCTGTGTGTTTTGTGTGAGAAGAATGTGTGCGTGAAGGGTCTATTTATAGTAGTAAGAAATAATATAAAAATGGGTGCATTTAATGCTTCAGCAGCTTTTTATTTGTGACAAATGAAAACCGATTTTTGTAAACTCAATTCCTCTTACAATATCTACATATTTCCTCACACTTTCACATGGTGTATTCAGGCTACCTTATACCTGAAATATACCTATATCCTATACAACATTCCCCCTTCCTATTGGCTTACAAAACTCTTTGCATTAATTTCATCTGTACAATCCTCTTCTCTCTACCTTTTCACTTCTTGGTTCAATAAAATATGTAATCTATTTTGTACCGAATACACTCAGATTTTCTGAGCTTTCAAACTTATTTTCCACATGACAAATTTAGATTTTATAAGCAAATATCTTTAATTAGCAACTTGCCTTGCAAGTGTAACCAAAATCTGAAATATGGTACAAGAAAAATTCATTTTTGTGAGATGAAAACACATGGAAAATCCTTAGCATTATCCATGATTCGACCTCAGCCATTGTGCACAAAATAATGGTGCAAGCATATGATTTCATCAATCTTTTGCTGCATGGTGTTAATTTGACAAGTTAGTTATAGTTTTGGAGAGTGCAACAAGAAGAAGATTTCAGAAATCCCTTTGAAAAGAAGGAAAAGAAAAGATAAAACTGAAATTTCCTTGGCTTCAAAAATGATCAGGTCGTGCACAAGATCCTTGGTTGGAAATCTTAGCCTGATGAGATGATCTCATGAAGTGATAAAGAAATTTTTACACTACATGCTCTCATTTTTATGCAACATGCAAAAGGGTTTTCATGAGATTTTGGTAAACGTCATATGTATATGTAGATGATGGTAGCAACATGATTTTACAAGACAATTTGACAATACTTGAGACTTATTTTTGAATGCATAAATATATGTAAAAAAAACCTCCTTATGCTTACATGAATTTGAACGGATTTGACAAATGCAATATTTCAAATCTAAGTCATTAAATATTTCATGTATATGAGATGCTAGTACCAAATGGACTGTCTACATCATGTTAGGATATATTTTAAATATGTTTTCTACACATGAATTTGGCTAAATAATGATTTAAGGTCTTTTTGAAAGATAAACAAGTGTTTTTCTGAAAAATCATGATGTTATGTCAACTTGTCCTTAAAGAAAAATGAAAAACTTCTTTTCATTATAAAATATTAAAGAAAACAAGTTTCCTCTAGGTTGGATTTAAATATTTGGTTAAATTTTTTTTGCTCATAAATACTCCTTAAAAAAAAATATACGAAATTTAAGATCGAGTGAAAACCCCCGGTCATTACATCTCCACTCCATTGCACTTTGACTAAGTGAACCTTCTTGTTCCTCAGCTCTTTGGTTTATTTGCCGATAATCTTTAGCGGCTCTCTTCTCACAGCTAGTTCTGGAGTAATTTCAATATCCTGCTGAGCTGCTTCTTCCACGATCAAGTCTGGATCATGAACGTGCTTTCGAAGTTGGGATATATGAAATACATCAAGAACTCCAGGCAACCAATCAGGCAGTTTGACCCTATAAGCGAGAGTTCCGATCCGTTCTAGAATAGGAAACGGACCAATGAATTTAGGCGCTAACTTTCCAGTTTTACCGAACTAGATGACTCCTCTCATCGGCGATACTTTCAAATATACATAGTCGCCAATAGCAAAGGATATATCTCTTCTCCTTCTATCGGCATAGCTCTTTTGTCGGCTTTGAGCGGCCAATAATCGCTTCTTAATAAAATCGACTTTGTCGGCAGCTTCTCGAATCATATCAGGGCCCAACACAAGTCTATTTCCTGGTTCGACCCAACAAGCAGGGGATCGGCACGGTCTACCATACAATGCTTCGAATGGCGACATTGTCAGACTTGCCTGGTAGCTGTTGTTATATGAGAATTTAGCCAAATGCAGATGGTCTTCCCATGATCCACCGAAATCTATAACACAAGCCCGCAATAGGTCTTCTAAAATACGATTCACCCTCTCAGTCTGACCGTCTGTCTGAGGATGATAAGCAGTGCTCAAGTTCAACTTCGTTCCCAGCTCGACTTGAAATGCTTCCCAGAATTTGCTAGTGAATATTGTATCTCTATCACTGACTATACTGAGCGGCACTCCATGTAATCTAACTATTTCCCTGAAGTATATCTATGCCAGACTCTGAGCAGTTCTTCTTGATCTAACAGGTATGAAATGGGCGGTCTTCGTGAAGCGATCTACGATCATCCAAATACTGTCATTCCCTTTTCTGGTTCTGGGCAGACCATCAATGAAATCCATAGAGATATGTTCCCACTTCCAACCAGGAACTTCTAGTGGTTGTAACAATCCAGCAAGTTTCTGTTGGTCACTTTTGACTAGCTGGCAAGTAGGGCATCGAGTAACATATATCGAGATGTCTCTGTTTAATGACTTCCACCAGAATGTGTGCTTGATATCGTTATACATTTTATTCACACCCGGATGGATACTGAGCTTAGATTTGTGGCATTCATCAAGCACATCCCTTCTGAGTTCAGGAATTTCTGGAACACAAATTCGCCCTTCTAACCTCAGAATCCCTTCGCTGTCGAGCTGGAAATCCGAAGCATTGCCTTCACGAATTCGCTGACTCATTCCTTTGATGAATTGGTCGTCTTCTTGGAGAGTCGATATCTTGTCAATCAACGAAGTCGCAATGATGAAACTGGCGATCATTTCATTCTTTCGGCTTAACGCATCGGCCACGACATTGGCTTTCCCTGGAGTGTATAGAATCTCAAAATCATATGCTGCAAGAAACTCTAGCCAACGTTGCTGTCTCAGATTCAGGTCTTTCTGGGTGAACAGATACTTTAACGACTGATGATCTGTAAACAGTTCAAATCTCTCACCCAACAGATAGTGTCTCCAGATTTTCAAAGCGAATACTATAGCCAATAACTCAAGATCATGAGTTACGTAGTTCTTTTCGTGCGGCTTCAGCTAACGGCTAGCATAAGCAATCACTTGGCCCCTTTGCATTAACACTGCGCCCAGGCCTTCTCTAGAAGCATCAGTCCAGACTTTCAAATCTTGGTTGCCATCTATGATGGTTAACACTGGAGCAGTCGTTAGTCTTAACTTTAGCTCTTCAAAAGCCTCTTCACTTTCTGGAGTCCATTTGAATTTAGAGTGCTTCTTTGTAAGCTTCGTTAAGTGGCCAGATATCTTTGAAAAGTTTTTGACGAACTTCCGGTAATAGCTAGCCAATCCGAGAAAACTGCGGACTTCAAAGGGGGTACTGGGCTGTTTCCAATTCTGAATAGCTGTGATTTTGCTTGGATCCACAGCGATTCCTTCTTTCGATACTACGTGGCCCAGAAATTTCACTTCATCTTGCCAGAATATACATTTGGAAAACTTTGCTTTCAATACATTCCTTCTGAGGATTTCTAACACCTGTTCCAAATGCTTTTCATGTTCGGCTTTTGATTTAGAGAAGATTAAAATATCATCAATAAAAACCAGCACAAATTTATTCAAAACCCCTCTGAATACTCTGTTCATTAGATCTACGAAGTAAGCGGGAGCGTTACATAAGCCGAACGGCATTACTAACCACTCGTAGAATAAGTCGGGGCCTCTGAACGCTGTCATTGGGACACACTCTTCGGCAATTCTAAGTTGATGGAAGCCTGTAGCTAGGTCCATTCGTGAAAATACTTGTGCGCCATTTAATCGATCCAACAAATCATCTATTCGCGGCAATGGATATTTGTTCTTTATTGTCTGTTTGTTCAGATCACGATAGTCCACACATAGCCATAGAGTACCGTCAGATTTTGGGACAAATACCACCGCTGCACCCCAATCAGAGAAACTAGGCCTGATCAGACCCTTCCATACTAGCTGTTGTGTTTGATTGTCCAATTCTTCTTTCTCTTTCAGGGACATTCTTCGAATAGCGTGAACTACCGGCCTTGCATTCGGAATCAAAGCAATCTTGAAATCTATTTCTCTCTGCGGAGGTAAGCGAACAACTTCTTCGAACACATCCGCATAATTTTTGACGATAGGAATGTCTTTGATGAGGTCCGGAATATTCTCCGTGACTTCAGGGATATTTTCCATTTGGGCTGGAGAAACATTCAAAGCTGCCCAGAAGTCTTTTCTATTAGGGTTCTGACCTTCACACGGTATGGTTATATAATTCCCCGATTTAATCTTAGCCCTAACAACTCTCTCGGCGCATCTAACCTCTGCTTCATATTTGGTTAGCCAATCCAATCCCAGAATAATATCGAATTCATTAAAATTCATGACGATAGAGATAATAGGGAATTTATAGCAAGAAAAATAGACAGGTACTGCACAAATCCAACTGAGATTGATGGAACCTCCAACTGGATTTTGGACAGTCATTGGTTCTTTAAGCTCCCTTAATTTCAAATCCAGCTTCTCAACGGCATTCTTTGCTATAAAGCTTCGTGATGCGCCTGTGTCAAACAGTACTTTGACCGGAATGTTTTTGACAGTAAGCGTTCCTTCTAAAACATCAGATCTTCCTTGACTTGTTGAGGGATCAGAAGTTTCTGCTACTTCATTTACTTGAACCATTTTGGTCTTTTTCAACATCCAGCAGTCTCTCTTTATATGACCGGTCTTATGACAAAGATTGCACTCTCGGGTCACTTGAAACTTATTCTTGGATTTAGATTCATCCCTTTTTGGTTTCTTTAGAGATCGGCAACTCATCGAGAGATGTCCTTTCTTATTGCAATTAGAGCATACAGTTGTCGTTACTGGTTTCTTCTCAGATTTGGCCCTTTTCCTCTTGGCACTGGGCTTCTCACTGACCTCAGACATTGTACTGGCCTCAGGACGATCGGTTTCAGACTCAATTTTATTACTAGAGCTGACTTCCTCTTCGTACTGTAACATACCTTTCTTATCTAGATCTTCATATTGATAAGCCATATAAATCATTTCTGAAAAAGGAAGCTTCACATGCCCCAATACTTTATTCTGGTATTTCCTTTGAAGCCCATTGATAAATCTCAAATTCTTCCTCTTTAGATTTTGAATTAGATGAGGAGCAAAGTGAGAAAGTTCGTTGAATTTCTTATGATATTCTGGGATTGTCATGTCTCCTTGTATCAGATAAGAAAATTCATCGCATAATCGCTCAGTCGCTTCGGGAGGAGTAAATCTTTCCAGGAAAATCACTTTGAATCTATCCCAGGTGATATCACCTTCTGGATTTTCTTTGATAACTGAATCCCACCAGAATAAAGCTTCATCTTTGAGTGCCCAGGAGGCCAGCAATCTTTTCAGGTCATCCCTCAGCTTTAAACCATCAAGGATCTTTTCAGCCGAACGAATCCATGTTTGTGTTCTCATAATAGATTCTTCACCCGTGAAGGGTTTTCCACCCAGATTTCTATATTTCATATATAGGGCTTCGATATCCGGGTCTGTATCACTTTTTCTGTTTCTGGCACTCATTTTCTAGTTCTTCTGCAATTAGCAGATCAAGTGTCAGGTCACAGAAAAGGTATTTCAAAATATAGAGACAAATACTTCAAATGTAAATGTGTCTATCGAGGTGTAATTTCATTCTGCTTTACTCATACTAGGATATTGTTGATCCTATCTGTATAGAGTTACCCGTCCTAGGACACTACTGGTTCTATTTCTGACGAGTTCGTTAATATGTTATATTCCAGCACTAAGCTTTACCAAAGCTCTGATACCAAATGAGACGACCTCAAACCCCGTACTGACGGCGGCAAGGGTAATCCGTGGAATATAACACAGAAACAGATAATAACAGAACAGAATTAAATAAATACACCAGAAAATGAACAATAGAATGTACTGGATAAAAGTAATCATCAGAGTTACACAGTATACATAATCATACTTAGTAAAAATACAGTTCAGCTATACATAAATGTCTACAGCGGAAAACAAACATAATATGTACAATAGGAGCTGAACAGCATAAAAAGAGATAAATGATAGAATCCATCTTCAACTCCAGCTATCCAGGAAGAACCAGCTAAACCTGAATACAACGCTTCCCATGTAGAAAAAGGGGCACCCGAGTTTGAAAGTGAAACAAACTACGAGTCAGTCATGGGACTGGTATGAGAAATCTACTCAACACATATATAATTTGGCTATCACAGGACCACGCCACTTTCATGGAACGGGTTTACTCCATTGGATTGCCAGTGCTTTAAAACAAATCTTTCTTTTAAACATCGCTATGCTTTTTGTAAAAATGAAGCCGTTATAAGACTCAGTTCCCATCACATAATGCAACGCAAACCGGAGAATAGAGTTTTTACCTTATAACGGCCAAAATATGCTTGATACGAATAAAACAAAGGCATTTGATATTATTGCTAGTGTTTATATGTTCCAAAAACAATTTCAAATCATAACTATCAATCATAGACGACATGAGCGTCCCATGCCACTATGTCGTCATATATATTCATACAATCAAAACGCATGATGTCGTATTTGGAAATTGGATTTCCGTCATGAACCAAGGCAAAAGATAGTCCTTACCGAATTCGTGACTCTCTAGCCCGAGCCACAGGCAAGCGCGCAGGCAAGCCTTTAGATCGTCAGGGTCGGTCCACCGATGTGGATTATTATGCCTGAACACTACGTCTCCCTGCCCTTTGGGGGCGTAAACGAGCCAATGAATGACCCCATCGGACCCGGATCGTCCGATCAAATCGAGGCGCCTCGCAACAGCAACAACCACATAGGTGAAAAGTATATAAATGTCAGGGTTGGTAGGTCACTGACACCACTCTAGATAGAAAGAAACGCAGGCCATCCCTAATGTCATCTCCCGTTTCTGGTTCATACCGGGGTGTGAGGCTCGCGATTTCACGTCATACACAAAGCTACGCCACACAGGCGGTGCTTTGATCATCACCACAAGACTTTGCTTTTCAACAGAAGCCCTGATCACTGCATCTTAGCATGCCACACAGGAAATTCATGCCATGCGACTGATGTCCATCGATATACAAACTCTGAGCTCGTGCGTCTCAGAGAAGGGCGTTAAGCAAAAGAATAAATTCTCCGCCGCCAAACAGATGTATATTTAATAGAGATCAATCAACACAGAATAAAATCCAATGTCAGACACACAGTCCATTCACAAGTCCGTTCTGGGTCTGAACGAAACCGGAGGCACTAAATACCTCGCAAACCCTTCGATCACCACGTACGTCTGGACGATCACCACTCATTATCCATATTTCGGGATACCTCCCAATCAGGACCTCGGTTACCATCCAAACGAGGTGAAGATCTCCGGTCTTCGACCATCGTCTTCATCTTCAAATTTCAATCGTCGGTCAATTATTTGAAATGAGAATTAACTCGGCCTTTTCAAATAATTCACGTATATTTAGAATTTCAAATCAATTTATTTCAATGGTTAAATCATTCGACAACACCAATTTTGTTCTTTAATGTAATTTTCACACCAAACACATACAACCATCAAATACAACATAAATCGAGCAAATTCAGTTTATTTCCATTCCATATTGTTTATGATATCTTATAACGATTTATCGCTATTTTTATTTATTTTAAAATAGCCAATTTATTCAAAACGACGCTTCGGGCCATAATGCGGCTGTGGCGCTGTTTTTCTTCAGATTTGATTTACACATATCTGAAAATCTAACTGTTGGATCTTCACACAATTTACATCATTAGAAAGGTCTTTTCAAAACGAATCCAACGGTTCCAGTTTCGGGAAAATCCGACGGTCGGATCTCCCGGTACAATCGTTTGAAGTTTCGATTTCAAAATACGAACTGCAGCGTCGTTATTCGAATAAATATAATTATATTTATATATATATATAAATATAATCGTTTCTGGCGCTGTTTTTCTTCAGATTTGAATTAAACATTCCAGATAATCCAACCGTTGGATTTTTACAAGGTTGGTGCCGTTGGAAAGATATTTCCAAGGCGAACCCGACGGTTGCGGTTTCGGAAAAATCCAATGGTCGGATTTCCCGTACTAGTTGTTTGAAATCACGGTTTCAAAATGCGAATTGCACGGCCACGTTTCATTTTAATTTTATTTATATTTATATATTTATATAAATATAGTTCATTCAACAATTTCAATATCGTTTTCACTTCAAATATTTCACTAACGCCTTAAAATTTTGGAAAATTTCGCCATAACCTCCTTTGTACGGGAGGGCTGGGACAATTCCCAAATAGCCACACGGGCGTTTCTCATGTCGAAAAGAAAAAGAAAAAGCCAAGCGGCTAGCCAACAGGCTCATAAAATCATCACCCAAACAAAACAGTAAATGTGTACCTATTTGTCGGGCACAAAATTTTATTCCTCTTCTCTAGCCCCTTTGCTATAACCTGTTCAATAAATATGCATGTACATATATACAGTTCTTATCATTTATCATTTTCCATTCAACTTCATATTTGATTCCATTTGGTTTAAAAACACCATTCATTCTAATGTTGCATGTACGGGCAAAAAGGCATATCATTAGCTAATTAATGAATATTTCAACTCATATATATATATATATATATATATATATATATTTGAACGAGTTGCTATTTTTAACACTTCACATTTCAACGATTCATGTATATAATAAAAATGTGATTTTTATTGTAAAACAATTCATTTCAAAACACTATTATTTTATATAGTTTATATAGGTGATAAAAAGGTGATTTTTATTATGAAACAATTTATTTCAAAACGAGGTCATTTTACATAACTCATATAGATGATATAAAAAGGTGATTTTTTTATTATAAAACAATTTATTTCCAAATATGAGTACCATTCAACACATGAATTTCTAATCAACGAATGAATATCAATTCAACACATGAAGGTTTTCTATAGTTTCTATATATAGATAAAAATGTGATTTTTATATTTAAAACACGAATACCATTCAACACATGAATTTCTAATCAACAAATGAATATCAATTCAACACATGAAGGTTTTCTATAGTTTCTATATATAGATAAAAATGTGATTTTTATATTTAAAACACGAATACCATTCAACACATGAATTTCTAATCAACAAATGAATATCAATTCAACACATGAAGGTTTTCTATTCAACGAATAAATATAGTTTTGGCAAATGAAAATAATTCAAACACATGAATATTATTCAAAATTTTGGCAGCATAACGGCAGGGTAGTTAAAACCGGGACCGTCCCTAGTACGGCTCCTCGCTCTACCTTAAAACCTCGCGGTTTTTGACAATGGGGATCATGCATCTAGTTCGCACGCAGGCGGCATGTATATATTTATTTCATTTCCACAAACTAATCCTATGTGGTTTCAACCAAATATTTTTCAACCACAAACGGGTATTTTTCAACCACAATCAATCAATATCAACCACAAGCAATCCCAAACAACCATTCGCTATCAATCAATTTTCACACCAATCACAATCAATAAATATCGTCCATGGTTTGTGGACGAGGGGCGTATATATATATATATATATATATATATATATATATATATATATATATATGTTTATATATAGCAATTCACTTTTATTTCAACACATATATAATCTTTACAACGCATATACAACTTATACATCGAACGTACAACTTATACAACGCTTATACATGAGGTGTACAACGCTTATATAACTCATACATCGACTTTATAATTTATACATCGTCGTTTTCCATATTGTTTATAAATTAGAAATCTCACATTGGGTTCCACTCCACCAAAACTAGCAGGAGGCTCAGAAAAATATGCGGTCTCTTCTAAAATGTAGAAGACGTCCACACGGTCACGATGTTTCCTGTTTCATCGAATTTCGTTAACATATGATAAAGATATGATTTTTCAAAGTTTGCAACACTTTAAAACTGTCGAAATCAGTTTAAATAATATAAACCGTATACCTCCTTTGAAATTGTTCAAAACTAGGTCGAGAATTTTCTGCAAATCCGCGAAGTGGTTGGACGATCAGCCAATGCAGTGTCGAAGAGGGTCGAAGGGGCTTTCCGGCGCCACCAGCCTTGCTCAGCTCGACGCCCTGTAGCGCGCGCGACGGCTGTCCAAAGTCTCGGACTTTGGGGACTCGAATCTCCCCCCACGCTTGATGATAGGCAACGAATCTTAAATGGATTTAAAGGTGGCGGAGAGCTCTTCAAAAAGTTGAACTGGGGCCTGGTGTTTCGACGCGTGGATTCGCCGGAAAAGAAGAGAGAAGGAGAGGAAGATAGCCGTCGTCGATCGGGGGTGCGAGGAGAGAGAGAGAGGCTGATGTGGACAAATGAGATATTTTCTTTATATTTATAAATTTTAAAAATACGAAAATACCCCTTGTCACACACGAACACCAATTCAAACCCAACGACTGTCGTCCCTAGCGTTTTACCCCCATTCCGAACACAACGGGATATGTTTCGTAGGCCCATTCGACTGTTTCAGGCAGTTTTCCTTCAAATTAAAATATATAACATTCAATATTTAATTTGAACGAACATTTCAATTTGCCAGGGTCACAAACTGATTCGAAAAATTCCAGAAAAATAAATCTAGCTATGTTTTGACGATACGGTCCCAACAAAACTAGTTTCGTCGAATTCTGAGACCGTTTGCAAAAAGGCCCATTTTTGGTCGATCCAATTTAACTGTAATTGACCAAAACACATTTCCTTTTGCCATGCTCACATATTAGCTTCAAAAATTATGAAATTTGAAACTTAGCAATAACTTCTCATCCCGGATCCAACAAAAGTGGTTTCGTCGAATTCCGATGTCGTATGCAAAATGGCCCTTTTCACGGGCTATATAAATTCCATAGCGACCGTTCTGAAAATTCATTCGGCCATAACTTTTGCTTTCCGCTATGAAAATTCGATTTTTCAGATTCGTTAGAAAGGTGTTCACTAACAGATTTAAATATTTTTGGTTTCACTAGAATCCGTTTTGTTTTGCACCCGGTACAGTCCGACAAAGTTTGAATTCAATTTTTGAAACTGCAGCACCATTTCAGGCCTTGTTTATAATTATAATTAATAATATTCGTTTTCAATGGTCGATTGAAACTCACTTTCCATTGCCATTATTTAAATATTTATTTTAAATATTTAAAATCCATTATTTTAGCTAATTTAAAATTTTTAAATTGGTTCAGATTTTCTGGGCCGTTACAAAAACCTATCAAACTAAACAAAAAAGTAATTAAATAAAGAGTAGAATAAACAAGAACAACAATTAGAAGAAAAAAAATAGCAGTAAAATGTGCACAACTACTAAAAAATTAAATAGTAGGTATACATTACAACATAGATTTACAGTAAAACTACATTTATATAGGCAATTCTGAGTTATTTTCCCATATTTAATCATAGTTGCACACTTGCATGCAGATTTTAAAAATAATTACATACTTGAATGCACATAGTCAGAACAAATGCATACACTTTGTACATTCAGAACAGTTGCATACCCCTATGCAAATATTTCAAAAATTACATACCTATATGCAGATATTCTGAATACTTGTATGCATCTATTTATAATTTTTGCATTTTTGCACGCATGTATTAAGAAAAGATGTATATTTGAATGCATATACTCAACAAAATATTATACATGTACACGTTTATTCAAAATACTTACATACATACATGCATATATTCAAAAAAATTGCATATAGGTATGCGTAGAATCAGAATAATTGCTGTTGTCACTACAAAATGTAACAGCCCGCAATTTTTAACGATTTAAATTCCGATTAAATTCGATATTTTTATTTTGAAAATATTTTATCGTTTTTCGTAACGGGAATTTGTAATTTAAAATACGTACAGTGAGATGTAGCTGCTGTGAAAATTTCGTCGAAAAATTTGAATTTTTATCGGTCGTGCAATTTTCAGTGCAAAGCTGCGTATAACAGTTCAAATTTTAACGATTTTAAAATCTCTTCAAAACTAGTTCGGACAAACATGAAAAATATTCTATTTGTTGTCATTAATCTAATGGTGAAATTCATTACACGAAAATCAGATGTTTTGACCATCGTTTTCCTATCCGTATTTTATGTTTAAGGGGTCTGTAACGCATCTTTGAACGGAGCATCCTGACACTGCAAATTATATACCGTTGTGTCCGCATTGTCATGCTGATTAGTGCAGTATAATTATTTATTGGTTTTGGTGCTCGATTTGCGCTGAAATTGCCAAAAAGCTTGCACCGTTCATTTTCGAAACAAAACCATTTGAGTTCGATGTGTCTCTATTCGGATCCTGCATGTTTTTCTGAACATTTTGGTTCTGCAAAACCGGTCTTTTTATTTGACTAAACCACCTAAATATTTTTTTATTTCCTAAAGCTTGGTATGTGGGTACATTTAAGATCTTATTTTACTATTCTTCTCATGGACGTTCCTTTGATTTTCATGCATGTAGGTTTCTATGGAAACCATGCGCACCTTTTTCTTTCATATTTAAACTTGTGTCCATTTAACGTTGTTTGCATGAGAAACCTTCACTGTTTCATACATGCAACTTTAAAAAACAAATTTTGAACATTGAATTTAGAACTAAGATTTTAATTTATGGAACACATTCATTAAGGAACATCCATATCCATTGAAACCAAACGTAACGTTTACGTTGAAATCTAAATAAAATTGTGCTTTGGCGATATACACAAACTTGCTGAAATTTCCTTTACCAATATTGACATAAAATTTTAAATTTAAAACAAGCAATTTGAACCCGTAATCAGGTACCTATTCGCTATCCCATCGTATCCAGATCTTTTATTTAGTTCAAAGCGTGATGTGCAGTACAGTGCTGCTCCTACTACTTTTCTTTTTCCTGAAGCTCTCCTTCTATACGGAGAACCCAATAAAAAAATAGAAAACTAAAGTCGTTCGATAGATTTCTCTCTTCCTTTCTCTTCCCAGATAAATACTGCATCGTTCGCATGGCTTCCCTCTTCTCGTGACCCTCCTCGCATCGCCGACTCCGCCCAACAGCTCTGCACCTACCTCCCTGAAACCACCTGCCATCCCCATTCTCACCGCGACGACTTGCTCCACCGCGCCTCCCTCTGATAGCACCCAGCCTCCGCCCAAAGACCCCGCTCTGAAACCGCACCCTTGCTTCCCCAGACTGAGCCGGACATGAGCTTCACCCCCACCTGGAAACCGTGAATCCCGAGCTCCCTGACCTAGACTCAGCCACCTGAACTCTCCCTGTGTTAGTGTTTTTAAAATATGGCGTGAGTCTTGTTTTTTTGTGTGTCCTGTTCTAGTTATGACTGCATGAGAATTGTCTTGTTGATTTCACTTTGATGGTATGCGTGAGTAAATTTTCTCTACGTGTGACTGTGTTTGTGTTCTTTTGTCTAGTGTGATCTGTGCATGCATATTGTATATATATGTAAAAATTTCTTTCTTATGTTGTAGGGTACAATTGTTTAGTTTATGTGGGTTTATATATATTACATATGTAAAGTTTTGTATATGCGTGTGAGTTAGTTTGAAAATTTTTGTTTTGAAAATATATGTATATATATATTATTTAAAGGTTTATATATCGTTTGGATGTGTTATAAAATTTAATATATATATATATAGTGGTTTTTCTGTGTATTTATATATAGAAATATTTATATAATATTTTATAAAATAAATTTTGCGTTTACTTTACTGAATTGAATTTGGTGTTGAGTTTGAAACCCATCCCCAAAACCCAATAGCTGAACCGATCCACTGAAAATTTCCTAACCTCCTCTTACGAAAATAAAATATATATTGAGTGATTATCGAGTTGAATCTATTCTGAATCGTGCTTGGAAGTCATCATTTCATTTTGCGTCAATCCGTTTGTCGTCTCCAATATGTGCTACGAAAGATGAGTTTATCTCACACCTGACTCACACTATTTCATGCATGTTAGATTAGTTATTTGAACTGTTATGAAATGAATAGGACTGCTAATAGAAATTGTTTGTTTAATATATACACTTTTATATATGAGACGATATTTATATGACACGTAGGTGCATTGATTATATATAAATTATGATGTGATTGATTCTATACGATGATTTGATATGTTGTTGATTTCCCCAATTTAGGAAAAATCACTAAGTGTTGAAATGATGCATACCCGAACGGATGTTAGAATAGGGAAAATCGTTATGGGTTGAAATGATAGACCTGAATGATTTTTACTGAATTGGGATCGCGAGTTGAAATGATAGACCCGTAGAAATTTTATAAATTCCGGCTTGAAATGATAAACATCCATATCACTTGACCATAGGGTAGAAAACTATATATAGACACCGTTGGTCGTGTTTTCGAAATAAAATGATTTGGAATTTGAATTTAACTTAAGATTTTATATATTTATATTTTAAAAGATTTTAAAACTTAGATTTTATAAATTTTGAATTATATATTTTAAAATGATTTTTATAAATACAGATTTTAAACACTTATTTAAGATTTTACTTATAATTTATTTATTTTAAACTAAATAATTTAATTATATAAGTATTTTAAACTTTTATATTATTGTAAATGATTCTTTTAAACATATTTCCATATTATTTCATCCTATATATGTTTATAATTATATTCTAATTAATTTTAAAGATTTATAAACTTATATATATATTCAAAGTTAAATTTCTTTTTTATATATATTTATTTATTATAAACCTTAATACTAAACCAAGAGTTGGATAAGTTAAGATTTCGCGATTTAAATTCGAGGTTTATAGATTTGAATTTATAAAACGATATTGGTTTAACAAATGAACCCATATAAGATGAGAATTTGAATTTGAATTTAATTCGAACTTAAGAGATGAACTTGAATTGTGAACTTGTTTTGAAATTGAATTTCCTAATTTAGGAATGAACTTGATTTTAAATCATCTGAATGCGAATTTTAATTGATTTAAATTATTAATTTTTATAAGAAATGAACGTTAATTGCGTAAATTGATTTTATTTGAATTTATATTTGATATGAAATGAATTCGATTTTAAGTAACTGTATATGAATTGGAATACATATAATTATATATATGGAATTGATTTCATAAACTATTTTGTTTGAATTAAAGAAATTTCTTAAATTGATTTTTAAGGACGTTTTAAATCGTATAAATTGAATTTTTTAAGTAATGAGTTTGAGTTGCACAACTTGACTTATGAAATATGACGTGGTTTAATTGAATTGGATTATAAAGACTCTGATTTGAATTTTATATATATTGAACTCGAACTTTTATATTAGACTTAATGAATCGATTTGAATGAATTGTTTAACTTGAGTTTTGATGAGAATAAATCATGTTAAATAAAATCAAAGTTAAATATTTAATCGTGAATTCAAATTTGAACCTGAGATTCGTATAAACGATTTTATAAAGTGATTTATAAAATAATGACCACGGTATGAAAAATGTAAACGGTTGGTTGTTAAAGAGACCGGGATTGAATATTGCCATACTCTCTGCCAATGCTGAAAACCATTTTAACAACCGTGTACGCGGTGGATTTCCAGAATAAAGTAGGATGGATTTGGAGGCGATTACTGGATTGAAGAAAGAGAACGATGATGGATTACCTTGACCTTCAGGTCATATTTAAAATGACTAAAACAGGTGCTGTATGGTGACTAAGTGAGGTAGCCCCTCCTATCGGACACACTTCTTTAAACCCATATCTATTGCTTTGTGATTTGATTGGTGCACCTTTGATTTTGGGAGTGTGTTTCGAGGTGGGCGGTAGTCGCGGTTATATGTTACCACCTGTCACGGGCGTGCATCGGTAGAATCCTACCATGGGTATTCCTCGTGTGCCTTGTCATATTATCTTGATCGAGCCCCCTATTATTTTGATTTAACGTTGTCGTATAGCGGCGCATCCCTATCCACTGACCTTACTGGTGCTATATGCAATGTTTACGATAATGTATAAACGGTGTAAGGGTAAAAATGTAATCCTGCTTACGCTATTTTAATATGTTATATTTAACCATAGACACTATTATAATAGCATATTATATTATATGATATTAGTCTAACGGATCCTTAGAGGATGGTGATCCTAAACATCCTTTGAGTTGCTGATGCATTTCATTGAAAATTTTATTTGAGTTGATTTACTTCCATGAGAATGTTTGTCCAGACCTGAGTTGTTTTGTTTTTACATTACTGCTCTGGTCAGATCGAGTATTACAACTTTCGACATTCACCCTTGGAGTTTATATTGGATCTGTTTGCCTATATCTACCTATTCAATTGTTCCACTTCAGCTGTTCCTTGTCGTTTCTGTTTCAAACAGTTATCATTTATTTATGTATTAGAAATTTATTGTATTAGACTTCAGCTATATTGTTTATGTAAACTCTGTTGTAAAATTTTATTTAGTAGCTTCATGAACTATCATTGTATTATGTATTTTCCGCTGCGAGATATTATATTACTCTATGTCTGTGATTTGTTCTATTTACCTCAAAATCTAATATCATTCTGTCATATTGAACGGTTCGAATTGGTTTAATTACCGACTTGAAGTGGACGAAAGACGATATGTTACACAAAATAAATTGTAAAACACCATACCTTCATTTCCATTTTTACCAGTAGCAGCCATTAAACAGCCATGAGCTCTTCCCTCCATAAAAGCAGCATCAATAAAAATTAAAGGCCGACAATATTGAAATCCATATGCACAAGCTTTAAATCTAATAAAAACCCTCTCAAATTGACGTGTAAGATCATTGCACTCCAAAACAACTTTATTCCCAGGATTAGTAGTAACGACAACATCACAAAACGGTTGCAAATGATGATAGGACATTACATCCCATGTAAATCTTCTAATGCCAACCTTTTCCCACTGTAAGGAAAATAATACTTCAAAATAGCGTTATACTCAGATTGAAACAAGTTAATTATGTCCTTCGTCTTCATTAATGGATTAGCTTGAATATGATCACAAACCAACAACTTAATCAACTTACTGGATACAACAGGATTGTTTATGTCATGAATTCTAGCACCACAAGTATGTTCAAGTTAAAATCTCTTTATAACAAAATATCCAGGAAGATTAAACTTAAGAGAAGCATGAATCCTGAAACTACAATTTTGTTTAAAACAAACAGCCGTAACTCTTCCCTTGTCATTCTTAACCAAATTAAGATTGTATCCAATCTTCATACTATACATCATCACATAAAGCCTAAATTCAGTAACACCTCCAAAAAATTGTTGACCGACACCAGAGAAAACAGGTTGATTCAAATCACTTCTCAACAATTGCTTGAATTGATTGTTCGAATCACCAGTACTAGCAAAAGAAGAATCACTACCATAAGAAGCACTATCTGGCCCTGCATTGTTAACCGAAGAACTATTACGATTGATCTCAAGAAAAATAACCAAATAATCCTCACGATTATGTGCAGCCAAACTCAGAATAGATTGAAGATCAGAATTAATTTCAATATTCTTTCTCAAACCATTTCTAAAGTGATATATTTCAAATGACAATGGACCTAAATCAGTCCATTTACCACAAACATATCTTTCATGATAGCAACAGAACTATCAAAATAAAGATGAATATAAAAGCTATCATTCCCAAACTTCAACAGCACCAATACACCAATATCAACAGGAACACTGTTATACAAAAAAGAAAATCAACCGTAGTAATCAGACTTATAAACAGTAATCAAACAAAATCGCATAAAAAATGCAAGTATTCAAAATAATTGCATACAAATCTGCAATTTTATTTGCAGATATTAAGAACAGGTTCATACTTTTTTGAAAATATTCAAAATAGTTGCATACTAGTATGCATTTACTCACAAATGATGCACATACATTTTGTTGTTTTAAAAATAACAGCATATATGTATGCATATATTCAGAACATCTGCATACTTGTTCGCAACCGTGACACCCCACGTCCGTTAATGTCACTCATTAAGAGAATGCATTTTGTGAAGCGTTATAGGTAAACAGAAACAGAAACATTACGAGACATATATAAAATAGCAGCAGAATTTAAAATTTTATTAAGCAAAAAACATTGTAGTTCAAAACATGTTTATATCATATGTTTGAAATGCATAAACCCAGTACATCATTGAAATTTCTGTCTTGTACTTAAAACATCAGAGTACAATAATAAAAGAAGCATAATCCCCAAAAAATAGCCATAGTAGAGAGATATGAAATCAAACAGTACATCTAAGCAGCTCCAAGCAAGATGAAATCAGAATCCTGATCAAGCTTGAGTATTCCCACCCTGAGAACCTAGGAGGGGTAAACCAAAGAGAAAGAAGAGGAAACAAAATGGGTCAGACATAAAATCTGGCGAGTGCAGTTAACTTTAGCATATAAATAAGTAAAGTATCATGACATGCATACAAAGTGGATAAGAGAGATAACATCATAAAAGGCAGGTACGACAAGGTAAACAGGATAAGCACGATAAAATATATTGCGCTTCTCTAATACTTTCTCTTTCTCTCCGCACCAATACTAGTATAACCAGAATGAGATGATTCCCAACATGTATAGGATGGAAGACTTAGGCATACTTCTACTGAGAGGTTTTAACCCTAGACAATAACAGACAGCCCAACATACCGGAGTACCCTAAGGATAATAACAGGCTCCTAAACATACCGGAGTCTAGATGTACCCTAATTACTACCCCAATCGATCGGATTCCTACACCTTAGATACCTTGTGCTGACCACATAGTAGGATGTACCACTTACTAATGTGGCAATCCTTCGTTTTTAGGATGTGCACAACCATATCTATAGGTGTCACGGCGTCTAAACCTACTCTGCCGGACCCATGCACGCACATGACTCCATCGGAATGCGCCACCCACACCGTCCTCCACTTTTGGATCTCTTACAATCAACCAAGTAATCGTGCCCCTACTCCGACCTAGTTCGGGGTACTCATTTGAAACCTACATATGGGTCACTGATTGAAATGGATCCCACACTCAAGATGATACAAGCTTCCCCCTACTCTTGTATTCCCACTACTAGGTCTTCCACAGGTTATGCCATACCAGAGTAAACGATTGCACAACCCCGCAGGTTAAGTTTGTAGGCCTATATATATATAAATATTACCCACCAACCCAAGATATACTTAACCCTCCCACTGTTTCATACAATTTTACTTAACCCCTACTCAAGTTAACATGTTCATACAATCCCTATGGATTCAACCAGGTTAAGTATTCAAGTTCATTACCATATTCATTTATGATTATAATGTACTAGACCTCCCACATTAAGCCTACAACTTGTGGATGATGGACATGCCGGGTGGGTTCGTGTAGACTTCTTCCACAAGTCGGGCCTAACCTCGTGTCTTAGCACGTCTCGTGTTTATGCACTTAGATCCCTCACATTAGATTCACCACTTGTGGTTGCTAGATATGCCGGAGGGGGTGTCCGAGCAAACTTTTACCACAAGTGTAATCTAACCTCATGTCCAAGAATGGTTACAGTTTCTAATTATTGTAATTCTAGGCATTTCCATTATTAACCAATTATTCCTTTGTCATTCTAGGTTTTCATGTCCCTTTTTCCAAGTCATATTTTTCATATACCTTATGCCTCAAATTTAAGATCTAAATCACAATTTATTTATGCCCCAAATCCATATTCATATACTTCATTCAAGTTTTGACCAAATTTCCCAATACAAGATATCCTCCAATATTAAATGTTTTCCCCTCATTCCCAATTCTATGCGTTCGCATATTTCAACGGCATGCCTAGGCTCGAAGGTAGCCTGGCTATAAAAAAAGATGGGAAAAGAAGAGGGGAAGAGAACAGAAGTAAGCAAAATAACAGGATTGACATATGACGGTACAATGGGCATATCAACTAATAGACATACAGCGACAAAGTTGGGCATGATGATAAGACATGCATAAAGGAACAGATTTGACGAACATGTGATAATAGAACTAATTCTAATATCATAAACAAACATGATGAGATCTAAACAATGAATTAGATACCCAACAAATAGCAGATCCGTTGTGAAAATAGCACTGATTTAACCATTAACATAATAGGGACAGGCATGATGAGATCTAAAGAGTAAATTAGATCTACAAATAATGATAGATCTGACATGGTTCAATAGGTATAGGCTTAAATCTAGTTCATATTCATGTCAGAATAACTTAAATACACAGGTTATAGCAGATCTAATATGATTCAAATAGGAACAGCCTTAGATCCAAGTTATAGTCATGTCAAGATTAACTTTTAAATATTTAGATCTAAGAGTAGCATAGACTCATAGTGATTGGATCTAGAAAATTGAAGAAAGATTGCAGATATTGAATCGCAGATCTATAAACTTGAATGACTTGATTGCTAAAGAAGAAAAGGATTGATTTAATCTGGGCAGAGGTATCATCTAGTCCTCCATTGTTTTTAGAATGAATAAAACTATGAGAATGGGGTCATATATATAGCCGTCTCGGGAAACCCTAAAATCTGCCCAGATCTGTGAGGGGGTCGACCCCCCTTGGTGCGTCGACCTAGGGGCCGACACCCCCTTATGGGGTCGACCCATAGGTCGACACCCCTTTGATGGGGTCGATACCCATGGGTAGGAAATTTCCCACTCCCCTTTTTCTGCTCGAATTTGAACTGTTTTGAATTTCTGGACTTATTATATATATATATATATGTTCTTATGTGTATACAAACTTCAAACCTTAATAACTTCTTCATACAGTGTTCGTTTTACGCAAACCAGATGTCTATTTTGACCATAATTCCGAGTCGAACACTATGGCGTAGTCTATTTCACTTAATTCTAAATATTTATTTAATTATTCTTTAATTTATCATCTTTAGTGTTGTTAAAATTACGGGTGTTACATTGTCCCCTACTCAAAGGATTTCGTTCCCGAAATCTCCAAGTTAAGAAGAATGTATATCCTAACATCCATCACCCATCTAATCATCCACAAATCACAGGCATCCATTTTCCTTAAAGGCTTCTAATGCTTAAATGAACATATGCAAAGGTACGTGTATATGTCCTTATACTAATGCGAAAGATCAGGCGGTCTACTGATTCAGTCGACCTCCTTAATACAATGTATGTTAGTGCCATGAATCCAACATCTAAGCAAATAATCCCATTTTAACATGTAAGTTCTATATGAATGCACAATCATTCGTCCAAATACAACATCCATATGATGATACACTCACTTTCATCCATTAAAAGAAGAAAAATGCACACACATCCATATGTAGTATGAGAGTGACTGAGCCAATCTAGTGCCTAATGTGTGTGTATATGCGTCCACGAGCAACCACTAGCAAACACTTGCATCCACTTGCGTCCATCAAACATAACTTGTCTCAAACACATGTTTATATTCATGGGATTCCTACCTATAGGTCAAAGATTCGATCGATAGGATATACTTAAATGATAGAAACAAGCATGAATAAAATCTTTGGAAAGTAAGTTAAGAACATACCCTCGAAAAGAAAAGGGTACGAAGCGCGAATCTTGTCTTCGGCCTCCCAAGTTGCATCCTCTGGGTTATCTCCCCACCGAACTTTCATCAACTTCACTTCTCTATTGCACAGCTTCTTAACTTCTGATCCAAGAATATGGGTAGGAACTCGTCTAACTGTCGCCTCCCGTTCCACCTCTACTTCCTCCAAAATTCACTGGTAAAAACGGGGCCACGATCACTTACGATGCTGGAAGGTACTCCATGAAGATGAACTATCTCACAAGCGTAAATTGTTGCCACTCATGCTACCGTCCTCTTACTCTTAACTGGAATGAAATGAGCGCTCTTAGTAAGTTTGTCTACTACCACTCAAATGCTGGTGTTGCCTTTCTTCGATCTATGAAAACCATCTATGAAATCCGTGGAGATGCTCCCCCACTCCCACTATGGGACCTCCAAAGGATGAAGTAAACCACCGGGATTCTTTTGCTCAGCTTTGATTTGCTGGCAAATCAAACATTGGGAAACAAACTCCGCCACGTCTTTCTTCATCCCAGCCCAAAAGAAAATCCTGTTCATATCTCTATACATCTTATCACCACCGGGATGAATAGTCATCTTAGAATGATGGGCTTTCTCAAGGATTGTCGTCAACAAGCTCCCAACTCGAGGAACACAAAGCCTCCCTTCTCGTCGCAACCACCCTCTATCCTCTGTGGAATATCTACTGTGGTGACTAGAAGTCTCCCCTTTACTGAGCCTATCCAAGATGTATGAAATATGTGGATCCTCTTGCTGTGAAGTTCCTATATGATCCATAATAGTAGGTCACACCTCCAGTGATGCTAATAAGCCAGGTAAAAATTCGGTGGAGGGTATAAAGTCAAAAGTCGATATAAACTCCAAGCTTTTGCTCTCTACAAATAGAGGAATTAAGGCAATCCTATGCCTACTCAGTGTGTCTGCCACCATATTACCCTTGCCAGGGTATAAGCAATCTCGAAGTCATAAGATGGTAGGAACTCCATCCACCTTTGTTGCCTTAAATTAAGATCTTCTGCGAGAATAACTACTTGAGAGATTTATGATCAGTGTGCACCTCGAACTTCTCTCCAAGAAAATAATGGAGTCACGTCTTAAGTGCGAATACTATGGCAGCTAGCTCTAAGTCATGGATCGAGTAGTTCTTCTCATGAACTCTTAGCTATCTACCTCCATAACATACTACCCTTCCCTCTTGCATCAGAACCGCACCAAGCTCTGTACCACATGCATCAATGTATACTGTAAACACTTTGTTACCATCAGGCAAGGTCAAGACTGGGGCTATTGTCAGAGCCCTCTTCAATCGCTGGAAAGCATCATCACAATCTATATCCCATGAAAACGTCAAATTCTTCTTCGTCAGCCTGGTGAGTGGGGCAGATATCTTTGCGAAGTCCTTAATGAACTTCCTATAATAGACTTCCAATCCAAGAAAGCTTCTCACCCCCATTGCATTCTTTGGGATTTTTCAATCTTGAACTGCAACTACCTTTTGTGGGATCTACTGCTATCCCATCTTTAGAGACCACATGCCCTAGAAATTTCACCTTTTTTCTCCAAAAATGGCATTTGGAGAATTTCGCCTTAAACTGATGCGCATGCAGAGTTTTCAAAACCTCCCTTATATGTAAGGTATGTTCTTCCTCGCTCTTCGAGAAAATTAATATGTCATCAACAAAGACTACAACAAATTTATTTAGGAAATCTCGAAACACCATACTCATCAAATCAACAAAATAGGTGGGTGCATTCGTCAATCCAAATGGCATAATGAGCCATTCTAAGAAACCATCTGGAGTCCTAAAAGCAGTCTTGTCTATACTATCCTCAACCACCCTCAACTGATGAAACGTCGTGGCCAAGTTTAACTGAGAAAAGCTGATGCACCAATAAGCTGGTCAAATAGAACATTTATCCTGATAGTGGGTGCCTGTTCTTCTTAGTGAGTTTATTCAATTCTTTATAGTCTACACATAAGCAAAGCGAACCATCCGCCTTAGTTGTGAATACCGTCATAGCACCCCATTCAGATATGCTTCGCCTAATAAACCCTTTCTCAAGTAGCTCGCCTACTTGCTTGCTGATCTCCCTTCTTTCTCTTGGAGCATATGGCACACAGGCAATGCAACTGGCTTTGCATTGTTCACCAAGTATATATGAAAATCGATCTCATGCCTCAGAGGTAAGCCCCGAACCTCATAAAAAACATCAGGATACTCATGGACAACTGGTACAGATCGCAGATCATTGGTAGATGTATCAAGTGACTCTAGGAAACTAAGCATGACAGACCCTTTTGGGTAACAAGAAGTCTCGAGTGTCCTCCAATGGCAAGTTAAAAGTCTAACAACCCTCCTCTCATGATCCAAAATGGCACCATACATGGCTAGCAAATCCATCCCTAGAATCAAACCATAGCCCATAAAACCGAGCACATATGCGTCGCACTCAAAATCGATGCCTAACACAGCTATTCTCAAACCTTGGCAAATCATGGACAAATGAGCCGTACCACCAACGAGGTTTGAGACGACAACGGGATCCACTACCATACAAGTATTTAGGTGCAGAGACTCAACCACAATCAGATATAAATGAATGTGAAGCGCCATAATCAAAAAGAGTTCTAATAGGATGATTGGAAAGAGAAATCAAACCTTCCATGGAAACTTTCCTACCTCTATCTGGAGCACTAGTCGCGAGAACATGCACCTTCCCTCTAAAAGCTCCTGCCCTTTGATCTTATCCTTGCTTTTTCGGGCACTCCTTAGAAAAGTGTCTGACTTCTCCACTACTGAAGCAAGCATTCTTCCTTCTTTTGCAATCCTTGACCAAGTGACCCTCGCGTCCGCAATTATGGAAGTTCCTCTTATCCTTAGCCTTGTCGTTCTTACCACCCTTCTTTTGTTGTTGTTGTTGTCCTTTCTTTGGCCATAATTTCTTATTATGTGTTTCTTCCACCTTAGTTTCTTTCTTGTCACCTTTATTTTCCTCATGCATCAATGCCATATCGAAGAGCCTCTCAAAAGTTTCCCCCATCGAAATATGAGACGTAGCTAACCTATGAAGGGGTTCATTCAATGCTCAAGCAAACCGCAAAGCTTTCTTATGCGGAGTATCCACTAGCTCCAACCCAAACCTCACCAGTTGATTGAATTTGTTGACATACTCTTTGATGGTCATGCCTCCTTGCTTGATTGCCAGAAACCTTTCCATTTTCATACTTTTCTCAGCTTGAGAAAGAAACTTCATTTCAAACCTTTGCCGAAAATCATCCCAAGTCTCCACGGGATGCTCTGCTTGCGTCACTTCTCACCAGAATGAAGCCTCATCTTTCAACAATCAAGCGGCTAACTAAATCTTTCTACGATCGTCCACTTCGAAAATTCCAAACAAATCCTCCGTCTCTTTGAGCCACTTCCTTGCCTCTACGAATGTTTCGGTTCCTCGGAATGACTTTGCACCCATAGCACAGAAATCTTTGCAGGTCTTAGAGAAATTATCTGCTCACGGAGGAGTAGGATGAGGAGTGGCGGATGCTGCTGGGAGAGGAACGTCTGCTTGGCCACTGACAGGCGTCGTGGCCTCTAGATACCTACGGAATTAGCTTGGTATCGTATTGCCCTCAAGAATATTAGGTTCCCCAGATATGCTGAAAAGAAAAGGTAAAGGAATTCAAATAGAGAATCGAAAGATATTACATATGGCTTTGGGGAATATGTTTTTAAAAACAAACTTTTCTTTTGAAAAATGCTTTCTTTTAAAATCTTTTTGAAAATAATTTTTAAAATCTTTTATCCGATATGGGAAACTTCAGCTCTGATACCAAGTGTGATACCCCACGTCCGTTAATGTCACTCATTAAGAGAATGCATTAAGTTTCGTGAAGTGTTATAAGTAAACAGAAACATTATAAGACAAGTATAAAATAGCAGCGGAATTTAAAATTTTATTAAGCAGAATACATCGTAGTTCAAAACATGATTACATCATATGTCTGAAATGCATAAAACCCAGTACATCGTTGAAATTTCTGTCTTGTACTTAAAACATCAGAGTACAATAATAAAAGAAGCATAATCCCCAAAACATAGCCATAGTAGAGAGATATGAAATCAAGCAGAACACCTAAGCAGCTCCAAGCAAGATGAAAGCAGAATCATGATCAAGCTTCAGTATTCCCACCCTTAGAACCTAGGGGGAGGGACGACGGGGGGAGGGGGGACGGAAGAGAAAGAAGAGGAAACAAAATGGGTTAGACATAAAGTCTGGCGAGTCCAGTTACTTTTAACAATAATTAAGTAAAAGTATCACGATAGACATATAAAGTGGATAAGAGAGGTAACATCATAAAAGGCAGGTATGACAAGGTAAATAGAATGAAAACGATAGAATATATTACACTTCTTTAATACTTTCTCTTTCTCTCTGTACCAATACTACTATAACCAGAATGAGATGATCCCCCAACATGTATAAGATGGTAGACTTAGGTGTACTTCTAGTGAGACGTTTTAACCCCATATAATAACAGGCAGCCCAACATACCGGAGTTACCCATAAGGATAATAACGGGCTCCTAAACATACCGGAGTCTAGATATACCCTAATTACTACCCCCAATCAATCGACTTCCTACTCCGTAGATATCCTGTGCTGGCCCCACAGTAGGATGTATCACTTCCTAAAGCGACAACCCTTTATTTTCAGGATGTGCACGACCATATCTATAGGTGTCACGACGTCTAAACCTCCTCTGCCGGACCCATGCACGCACATGACTCCGTCGGAATGCGCCGCCCACACCGTCTTCCAGTTTTGGATCTCTTATAATCAGCCCAGTAAGCGTGCCTCGACTCCGACCTAATTCGGAGTACTTGTTTGGTACCTACATATGGGTTACTAAAATGGGTCCCACACTCAAGATGATGCAAGCTCCCCCCTACTCTTGTATTCCCACTACTAGGTCTTCCACAGGTTATGCCATACCAGAGTAAAAGATTGCACAACCCCGCAGGTTAAGTTTGTAGGCCTATATATATAAATATTACCCACCAACCCAATATATACTTAACCCTCCCATTGTTTCATACAATTTTACTTAACTCCTACTCAATTTAACATGTTTATACAATCCCTATGGATTCAACCAGGTTAAGTATTCAAGTTCATTACCATATTCATTTATGGTTATAATGTACTAGACCTCCCACATTAAGCCTACAACTTGTGGATGCTGGACATGCCAGGCGGGTCCGGGCGGACTTCTTCCACAAGTCGGGCTTAACCTTGTGTCTTAGCACGTCTCTTCTTTATGCACTTAGACCCCTCGCATTATATTCACCACTTGTGGTTGCTGGATATGTCAGGCGGGTCCGGGAAGACTTCTACCACAAGTATAATCTAACATCATGTCTAAGCACAGTTACAGTTTCTAATTACTGTAATTCTAGGCATTTCCATTATTAACCAATTATTCTTATGTCATTATAGGTTTTCATGCCCCTTTTTTCAAGTCATATTTATGATATACATTATGCCCCAAATTTAAGATCTAAATCGCAATTTGATTTATGCCCCAAATCCATATTCATAATTTCATTCAAGTTATGCCCATATTTCCCAATATAAGATATGCCCCAATTTTAACGTTTTCCCCTCATTCCCAATTCTACGCGTTAGCATATTTCAGCAGCATGCCTAGGCTCGAAGGTAGTCTGGCTATAAAAATAAAAGGGAAAATAAGAGGGGAAGAGAACAAAAGTAATCAAAATAACAGGATTGACATATGATGGTACAATAGGCATAGCAACTAATAAACATACAGTGACAAAGTTGGGCAAAATGATAAGATAGGCATAAAGGAACAGATCTGACGAACATGTGAAAACAGAACTAATTCTAATATCATAAACATGCATGATGAGATCTAAACAATGAATTAGATACCCAACAAATAACAGATCTGTTGTGAAAATAGCATCGATTTAACCATTAACATAATAGGGACAGGCATGATGAGATTTAAACAGTAAATTAGATCTACAAATAATGATAGATTTGACATGATTCAATAGGTATAGGCTCAGATCTAGTTCATATTCGTGTCAGAATAACTTAGATACACAGGTTATAGCAGATCAGATATGATTCAAATAGTCACAGGCCTAGATCCAAGTTATAGTTATGTAAAGATTAACTTTTAAATGTTTAGATCTAAAAATAACGTAGACTCACTGTGATTGGGTCTGGAAAATAGAAGAAAGATTGCACATATTGAATCACAGTTCTCTAAACTTGAATGACTTGATTGCTGAAGAAGAAAAGGCTTGATTTAATCTGGGCAGAGGCAACATCTAGTCCTCCATTGTTTTTAGAATGAATAAAACAATAAGAATGGGGTCATATATATATATATATATATATATATATATATATATATATATATATATATATATATATATATAGCCGTCTCAGAAAATCCTAAAATCTGCTCAGATCTGTGAGGGGGTCAACACCCCCTTATGGGGTCAACCCCATGGGTCGACACCCCCTTGATGGGGTCGACAGCCATGGGCGGGCAATTTCTCGCTCCCCTCTTTCTGCTCGAATTTGAATTGTTTCGAATTTCTGGACTTATTTTTTATATACATATTCTTCTTATGCGTATACAAACTTCAAACCTTAATAAATTCTTCATACAGTGTGTCCATTTTACGCAAACCAAGTGTCTATTTTGACCAGAATTTCGAGACAAATGCAATGGTGCAGTCCATTTCACTTAATTCTGAATATTTATTTAGTTATTCTTTAATTTATCATCTTTAGTGTTGTTAAAATTATGGGGTGTTACAACAGCTATTCAAATAATTGGCGAACAATCATAATAGTTGCATATTTGTATGCACGTATTCAGCATAGTTGTATAATTGTATGCATATATTCAGAAAAATTGCATAAATGTATCGAAATATACTTTCAGATTACAGCCGTATGGACATTAACAACATATACCTACAAAAATTACCAACAATGATAACAATAACCATTGACAAAAACCAAAAACAAGTGCATCATCAACAACATCCATTATCACAAATCAAAAATAACAATGATACATGAATGCATAAAAATAAGAAAATAAAGAAGAACTATAAATTACCTTGAAGAAGAAACATCCATTAAATATATTAACGAATGTCGAGCTAAAACCCTGAATAAATTCCAAATAAATCAATATTAGATCGACAAAATAATATCGATCAGTAGATCGAATGTCAAATCGTAAAAATTCCAACTAATCCACGCAATGAAGACGCCATTTTTAGATCGAACAACAGAAGGAGGGTATTTATGGGGAAAAAATAGCCGAAAAAAATAGGGACGAGAAAAGAAGTCTTTAGAGCGGGGGGATGTAACGTTAATTAAGTTTAATTTTAAGGATGTGGGCCTAATTTTCACTATTGCCAAACCCATCCCCTAACGATGGTACAGTGGTTACCGTCGGAGCAGAAAATAAAAGAGTTAATATAGATATAGGGAAGCCCATCCTAGCGAATTCCCAAACAAATCTCATATTAGGAAATAAGTGACCGCATTTTGGATTGCATATGACTAACGAGGTATATTGAACGAATACTAAATTAGTAAACAAGAGACTTCATGCGATCATGTATACATAAATACCTCGTGATAGTCATCTCATATAGGCATCGGGTGGTCTATTAGAGATAAGGTATGTAGGTAGTATTAAGAGGGTATTGCAGTGATTGCTCTATATAATATAAATGATTGATAGATGATTGGGTAATCAAGCGACAATGAGGTGCAACACTTAAGTATCATGAAGAATAATAGCCACAGGATCATCAGGTCATCATCGGTCCAAACGAAAGCAGGAAAGAACATTAGTTACGCCCCTTTGGGCCTAGCAATGCTATCGGGATGCTCGAAGGAGAGGGACATGCAATGCTACATGGTGTTATTATATTATTTGCTTAAAACAAGGTTAATAACTCGTATAAAGAGATACCTTCCAAAATAGAAAAAGGTGGTTTAGCATAGCTAATCCCCATAGGAAAAAGAGTACAATTCATAGAGCAAATCCTCGATCGAATTTTCATGCAGCATAGACAATGGTGTGCCCCGTTTGAGGCATTCAGATTATTTATGATAGGGCAACGACATGCACACTTATGAGGAGAGTGTAGCTTACTCATACTCGTAACATATGATGAGCCTGACATGACATGGCGGGACAGTAGATTGTAGCAAGATGATTGAGAAAGATATTAGGGGAAGTACTAAGACTGATATGGTCTAAGGAAATATATACACACATACATCTGTATTTAAGTTAAATCCACTAGGGAGTAGATGTGTGTGATATGTGCGTAGTGATGAAGTCATAAAAACATAATATAACAAAAATGGTAAGCAAGCGATATATAATAATATTATACATAAGATGTATAATTTACCTATCATTAGAACAATTGTTCTGACCCCCTACTCAAAACAATCCACATGTTAGGTAAAAGACGTATACTGGTAATTAAGGCTGAATCAACGTTATTAAAGACGCTTGATTTAAAGTTTTCAATGTAATGGTTAGTACTTATTTATTATTACGTTTTAAATTATTCCGTTGTGAGTTATTTAGTGGAGCTCTGATGAATACCTTTTTCATTTGCAAAATACCAAACGAACGATTCACATTTGAGTGGACTT